>CAMOHE010043025.1:782-42999 GCA_946598075.1 Artocarpus hirsutus
ATTTTCTTTTATTTTTTGAATTCTCTTATTTGTCCTTTCTGTTATAGGTGCTCAATCTTGTTAAATTTCATCGAGGCTCAAACCTGTCAAGAACTAAAACTTTAAAAAATAATTTATCACAATTAAACTTTTAGGAGCTAAAATGCCACAATGCTAGAAACTAACCGTCTCTGTAACCAAAAAAAAAAAAAAAAAAAATTAATCTTATGTCTTTTAACACATTATAACACTAAAGTAAAACCCCTCATTCTTCTTGAAATAAAGTGTAAATTTATCTTGGTGCAACAAATCATAGTTCCAATATTTTTTAGATATATAACTTTAAAAAGGTTGAAATGCTAATTTTTTTTTTTTTTAAAAGAAGTAGCACGTGAGTTTAAATTTGTGGTTCCATTATTTAAAAAAGGATTATATTATTTTGGTATCCGTGTTTTTATATAACATCTAATTGGTACTCTACTATTTAAAAAATATTAAAAAAAATATTGTATTTTGCAAAAATACATTTATGTATCTAAGCTTGATTTTGAAACAAAAATGTAAAATTTACTATTTTACTTCTAGACTCTCATTTAACGTCGTAAAACTATTAAGTAAATCAAAATATATTATTAAATAAAACTAGATATATCAGTTTCAACTATTTTATTTTTTATTTAGCGAATTTATAAAATTAAATTGGGTTTATTAATAAAAGGCGGGATAAAATCTAATTGTTCATCCGTGTACTTTGTACATAAACTTTCATGATTATGTTTTTTTTTTTCCCCACAAAACGGTACACTCCCATGGATATCATATCAGTTTTGGGCCAACCAGGGGAACTGAACCGAGGCATCTTCGACAGCAATATTGCAAGCCCAAAACAAACAGCTTACCTTGCATTGTCGCAAGTCTATTCGAAAGCCATGTATAGGCATCCTTTACGATACGCTCCACGGAGCATGCGAATTAATGGGCCTTTCCAAGACTCCAACACCGGAAAATACAACGGGGTAAAAAAAAAAAAAAAAAAAAAAGGGGGGCGGGGGTAGGCGGAGAAGGAAATTGGAACACTGTCGATGAGGATTAGAAACAAATAGACTAAAATATAACAATATTAAACGTTATTTAAATTCCAACAAAATTTATTTTGGTATAAATAATATAGAAAAAAATACGAAATAATATTGAGATAATAAAAATAAATAAATAAATAAAGAGAAGTATAAAAAAAGAAAAAAGATGTGGTAAATTTGAAAATTAAAGTGTTTAAAAAGAGCACGTGATTTAAAAAATACTATATACTTAAATATTTTTAAAAGTGTGCTATTTGCTTACATTAAGAAATAAAACTGTGCTATTTAGTACAATTTTAAAAAAAATACCTTATAATGCATTTACGAGCATTAGTTTAAACTATCCGTTTGAACCAATTTTATTTGAAATAGTATAGCATGTTAGAGTTTTATATTGAACTCACTTTTTTTTAACATTGTAGCATATATGAGTTTTACACGGTAGCAACTAAAATTTTTTGTTGAAATTAACAACGTCAAACACCCTATTAACGAGAGTTTGAGGGCATTTAGAAATCAATGAATTAAAGATAAAACATTGATTCAAATTTTGTAATAAAAAATGCTATAACAAAGTTAGTTTTAAACCAAAACTTTTTCATTCGAATCAAATTCCCAAACGGATTTTTGAAAATTTCCAAGCTGATCATAGGACCCTATTAAGGAGATTTGGAAGTTTCCAAGCTGTTATTGGAACCTTATTCCTATAATTTAAAACACTCAGCTTGTTTGGTATACCGTATTATATTGTATTTTTTGTACACATTACAATACGGTGTACCAAACATATCCTTATTTGCTAGACTCATTCTACATATATGTTTGTTTCGAAAGCCGATAAAGTGGCAGAAACTGTTTTCCTCTTCCTTTCAACTCTTGTGCTTGTGCTCTGTTACAAAGTTCGGCTGCGTAGTTTTAACATAGCATCAAACAATAGTATATAAACTGCTTAAACATGGATAACTTAGCATACCGCTCCTAGAGAAAGTATATATATAATTTATTCATTGACGTTAATTATTGACTCGCGCATGCAAAAAAGTATGTCACCATCGGATTCGTCCACTTGCGATTATGTGTTTATTTTAATCGAGTATTAAAGGGGTCAATAATATCAAGGCAAAAGATACATAAAAGTAGACATCGTAAAGACAAAAAGAACAAGGTATAAACCAAATTAGCTGCAAATTGTCAAGATTCTTTATCAACCTATAAATATAGGCTTGTTAAATAGGACCATACGACATATAAAAGCGAGAAATATAACATGTATATTTAGCGTGCATTTATGTTGGACATGTGTATATGTAATACAAAAAATTTCAGTTATACATCCAAACCGTTTTATGCTTTTTGACATAAATGTTATCATTTTTACATATTACAATGGTCCATAACATATATATATATAGTAAGAGACGGGAGAGGAAACCTAATCAGTAGGCTCGTTTATTTTACTATTTGAATCCTAATTTATATCTTTTTACTATAATATTTTCTATTACAAAAATTTAAACTTATGAAAAGTTTGAAGCAAATGGAAGCATTTACATATGGATATGTATAATATTCAATGGTGTCTAATTTTTACATATTTATAATATATATATGATCATGGCAAGCAACAACAACTTGTGTTGCATAAAAAAACCAAATAAATAATCATGCATATGTAAACTTAAAAAATGAAATTAATTAAATAATGCCTTGTAGCTAGGGCTGACAAAATTCGTGTTTGTGTCGACACGTTTATAGTATGACATGTTTAGGCAGAACACAAACATGACATGATTAATAAACGTGATAGAAATGCAAACACAAACATGACCCGCCTATGGCACCCAAAAACGGTACGACACGATTAACAAGATTGCTAAGTGGGTCGTGACAGGTTGACACGATAACAATACGCGCATAGCACGTTTATGACCCAGTTAACTAAAAATTAAAAAAAATTAAAAAAGCCAATAAAAAAATAACAAAAACACAATATCTCATTAATACTAATATACTACAAATATTTCAAATATTTTTATTTTGTAAGTTTAAATGTGTTATAAACGGGCGGGTCGTGACGTACCATGTTGACACGTTTATGGCATGTTTAATTAAACGTGTTAAGGCGTGTTAGTATGAATCCAGCCCGTTTATTTTTGTGTTGTTCGTGCCAACCCATTTATGGCCCAATTAATAAACATGCGGTCCAAACCTATTTATCTCGTGTCATTTTTGTATCGTATCATCATGCTGTATCCGAAATTGTCAGCCCTACCTGCAGCTTCATAAAAAAACTTAAAAGAAATAGGAACTAACTAACTAAATAAATAAAAGTCTTGTCACTGTACCTTTTTATTATCTCGTTCATTGACTTTGGGCGTTCGGCCCTATCCAACAAACCAACAAGAGGGAATAATACATCTTAACTATTAACTACTAACATCCACTAACCCCCAGTTTATTATTCTGTCACAGTTGAGTAAATTTCCTCCCCATTTCCAGCATTTTTAAAACGACTTCAGAGTGTTTAGGACTCAATCACATGCGTACCTGGTGTATGATGTATCTTCATTTCACGGAGCCAAAATTTTTATAGTGAAGACCAATTATAACTAAAATTTAATTTTTTTTTTATATTGATACAATATAATACACTCCACACTCGTTTATGTATTGTACACGAAGATCTAAAAAAAAAAAAGTGGGGCTTAATCACCTTCTTCACTGGCTGCGTGGGTGATTTCGTCATTATGTTGTAATTGGGATGATCATAATAAATTAAATTTGGAAATTAATTCCAAATATCGTATATTCTTCACTATATGTGTCTGATTATGTCCATGCATCATGCATGTTTTATATTTCAATGCTCACACACATATATATGTTTATAGTTTATATATCGATACGTTAGTTGCAGACTCGTAGTGTATCAATCAGAAAATTACCGTTATCCATAACACAACCAGAATATTTGAAGCTTATATTTGTTTAGTGTAGTCCATACCAAAGTCAAGACAAGACAAACTGAATTGGTAGTTGGATCGAAATTAAACCTTCTTTATATATATACATATATATATATATATATATACATTGAAAATCTTTAATGATTCTATATGTACGATCTTCAAGATTGACATATATATACACAAATTTATATATATAATATATATAATGTGAATGAGAAAATAAGACCACCATTTAATCTCAATAGATGGACAAAAATAGAACAATGTTAAATAAAACGAAATTTATTTTGGTAATGTAAAGAAAAACACAAAACGATGTTTAGATAACAAAAAACCAAAACAAAAAGAAAGAAAAGAAGAAAAAAGAGGAGGTAAAATTCAAAATTCAAATATTTAAAAAGATCACGTGATTTCAAAAATACTATTTACTTAAATATTTTTTAAAAAGGGTTATTTGTTTATATTAAAAATTAAAATTATGCTTTTCAGTGAAATTTTCCATATATATATATAACTCTATCCGTTTTAGGAAAAAAAAAAATTAGCATGTAGGTTTTATCTATTATTTGATCTTACAAGGAGAAGGAGTAAAGGGCAGTGATATTAATCTTCCCGATGTCCTATATAAATCTTACTGAAAGGGGGTGCAATTGAAGGATAAGATGAAGGAGAAAATTCATGTGAATTTTCCTTAAATAAAGATATTTCATTGCATTAATTGCATCGTTACACTTTCAAACACACGCACTAAATATACAAGGAGTCTAAAGGACCCTCTTTCTTTTTCTTTTCCCCCCTTCTTTTCCTGTAGGGCTTATGTGACACTATAAATATTGGCTTTTTTGATAGTTTTGATATGGTTGTCTTCTTAAATTCAATACTTGAGAAGGAATATTCATCCACATATAATGCCAACAAGAGGTAGATACAGAACATCATGATGGATGCAACGCCTAAAGTTCATGTGAAAACATAAGTGGAAACAAAATGTCAGGTCAGCTTTGCAAGCTTCTATCCTTTTTTATTTTCAAACTGTACTCATTAAAGTTTTTTTTTTTTTCCTTTTCCTTATTTTCTTTGTCCACTGAAGCAAATATATACCACTCAAAAATTAGTTTTTTTTTTTTTGAAGTAATAGTAGTATTAGTTTGGTTTAGGAATATCTAGGACCAGTACATACCAAAAACGTAATCAACATATATTGTTACATTGAGATTGTAAAATTTGAAGAAAAAATACGAAAAGTCAGAAGTCACCTCGTATATAAAATATAAAAAGAAAATAAATTGTGTGCTTATGTGACAAGAACATGTATATTTATATGTAACGAGTGCATGTTTTTAATAATATACACTCTCAAAGCAGAAGCGTGTATGGGAGGAGAATTAGGTACTTTTCGATGAATGTATCGTCTTTGCAATCTTTGTCGTCACATGAAATAACACACAAGGTCTTTGAAAGCATGGTTAGAACCATGGTTTGTGCTTTTAATTTTGTGAGATAAAAACTATAAAAAAAGTGGTTACTCCTGAGCATCATAATAAAAACAAGGTGTTTGGCATGATGGTTAGAAACATTAGTAAAAAATATAGGTATTGTAGCATATGAGAAAGCTTTACATTATAGTAACTTTTTTGTTTTTACTGTAATATGTGAGAACTTTACACAATTCTTAACTAAAAAGTTGATTAGAACTAACTAATGCCAACTAGTGGTATCTCATAATAATAACTTTGTATTAAAAAAAGGGTGGGAAAATGCTAGTAGTATTGTACCAATGGCATAGTCTTATAGACGTGGAGTATTTGACCGTACAATATTTTGAGGCAACGATTTGCTCGAAAGAGAATTTAGTTCTAGAATCACAAATTTCCACGCATGTTGCCGGATTTTAAAAAATGTGATTAGGTGTATATTGCCAAAAATAGAACACATCTTAACTGAAGGGGTAATTATCTATCTGCCAAGACCTTTTTTTGTTCTTGTTCAAAAACTGAAATAATTAATACTTTAGGGTTTGAAACTTTTTTTCCGCGATATTTTCTGCCGCAAATCCGTGCCAGTAGATAAGATCCTCGTTTTAAGTAGGAAATTTTCCAAGCAGAGATTGATAGAAGGAGGTCTTAAAAGTCTTAAAACTAAAACGAATAAGATAAGAAAAGCAAGAATCTTTTAAGGTTATAGTTCGAGAGGGACAACTTTTCTTTCTTTTTGAAATATATATATATATTCTTATAAGCTTTGAATTGGCCACACCCGTGCAACTTTCAAGACCATTTCTTAATTATACCCGCAATCCAAATAGAAAAAAGGGCAAAACATGCTGACAGCATACCCTCTAAATTCATGTCACTCTCTTGCAATAGTAAGTAACCGTATTCTTCAAAAATCTCTTTGCACATGTTTTTTTTTTTTTTTTTTTGGGGTGGGGGGGGTGGTTTGTATAGGCCGGGATATATAGGGAATGAAGATAAATACATTATACTTGGTACTTTTATTTTAATAAATATGTAATTTAGTCGTTGATTTACATAAACTTGATTGGACATCATATTTTCCAATTCTATGAAAGAAATCCGAAGGTTCCAGAATATTACACCAATTGAAAGAAATTAACAAGCAATATTCAAATCAAGTGCCTTTCGAGCTCCGCATCCTTGATAATTTCCAAATAATATTTCCTCCAAACTTTGTTTTTCTCCTTTTGTCCACCACTAATTTCTTGGGTAATCGTTAATAATACTTTGATTTAGTCTCTGATCATGTGGCGTAATCTCGAACGCAAGACCAGATAAACTTATGCAACAGGTTGGGTCATGATAATTATCAGCTCTCTCTTCAAACGACCAGAAATCGACAATGTCGCACGGCGATCCAAAGCCAAAATCCATCAAACTCGACCCGTGGCCAGTATATTCGTCGCAGCCATTATGAGGCGCTACTAAAGGACGCTTAACGTCACTTGAAGCCTGTAACGATGAATCCGAAATATTGCTGGAACCTTCTTGGGACATCGTAACATTATTACTACTAATGTCACTGTTCTTGGTTCTCACATGGTGAAATTGATCAGCTGAAAAATCAATGAGTTTGGGGTCATGTTGCAAACGAAAAGATCTATGATCATAGAAGGTTAGTCCAGAATTATCGACATCGGTTTGAATTCGTGACGCGGCAGAATTTCGGATATCGGAATTTGGAAAAAAAGAAGAATCAAAAGTTTCAACTTTTGGGAGACATAGTGAATTAGGAATTTGAACTGCTGAGGGTTTTGTGAGGGGCCCAGGAAGACGAGTGGCACAGTTAGCAGGGATTAATAATTGGCCATCAGTAGTACTGTTTGTTGTGAGGCTGATTTTTCCTGCCGAGAGCTTCTTCTTCAACTTGGTGTTCCAATAATTCTTCACGTCGTTGTCTGTTCTCCCCGGTAGTTGAGAAGCTATGACCGACCATCTAACCATAGAATATATTATAGAGGGAGAACTGTCAATAAATAAATATATATGTATAAATATCATATGTATATATGATCTTATAATAATCAAAGGATCAGTAAAATTTGCCTGCTTCCCATTTGGTTGTAGAGGTTACAGATAATGCGGTCTTCCTCGTCCGTAAAGCCGCCGTGTTTGATGTCTGGCCTGAGATAATTGAGCCACCTTAAACGGCAGCTTTTGCCGCATCGCCTGAGGCCTGTAACAAAGAATATTGTTACTGGATGATATGCAAATAATCATGTTAGTGAATGCAAGGATAAACATCAGAAAACAGCATTAAAATGTTGCGGAAAAAATCTTCGAGGATGTTAAGACGAACATTCAGAATTTCTTGTAGGAATTAGAAAAACATGAAGGCTTTAATTTGGGGTTTCATGAACAGATGTGTAAGCATATGAATTAACCTCTTAAAATTTATAGAAATTAGAAAGTCAGTTTCTATGAGAAACTAGTCTGTGTAAAACAGTCATTAATGGCCGGAGAAATTACAGAAATATGAACTTTAGAGCACATAAATATGACCATAGATCTAGAAGGGGAAGATTTAGTGTACATGATGTGCTTGTTAGTAATGTAACTAAAAAAATACCATAGCCAGTCCTTTGTTGCTTAGAGTCATGCGCATATCAAACAACAGCTTTATAACAAACAAAATCTTTCAACGATCACTGGTCTGTACATTATTCAGTAAAAATTTGTCTCTTTTAAGTACTATATTACAAGTAAAGCAACTTTGGGAAGGAAAACAATTTGAAAAAAAAAAACCATACAATCATACATATTTTATCATGTCCCACAATAAAAAGTCTGGCAGCCCAGTTTTTGGCAGTACTTGGTACTTGTATTAACTCGTATATCCTTTTCAGTCGTTTCAATTATAATTACAATTTATTTGATAATTTTATTAGTCGATAAAACTCTAGAATTCAAAAAATTACAATTTATTCGATAATCTTATTAGTTGATAAAATTCTAGAATCATATGATTCGTTCAAAAAAAGGATAATGACTGCTTTTTTTTGTATTTGGATTTATTTGAGATATTTACTATTAAGTAATTTACATGAATCATTAATCTTTCTTTTACGGAGTTTCTCTATTTTTCATATGATTTCATATGTTAAAAAGTAGAAAAACTAATTAAATTTAAACGGAAACATCAACATGTATATGTAATATTATTTAACGAAAAAAATTTCTAAAAGCGTACATGTCCTCAGAAACCTAATAGTCCTCCAGCAAAACTGCAAATTACAAGGACAAAATCTCCATATCGATGTAATATTTCCTTGGATCACCAACTAGCCTAATTATTAATGATTCATGATATATATCATGTACAGATCATTAGATATATCATGTTGAATTCTTCAGAAACAATTTGTTCTAAAATTAAGCCAAAAAGAAACAAACACACACATACACATACATAGAGAGAGAGAGAGAGAGAGAGAGAGACCGGCTTTTTTAGGCAAGGCAATCCAATTGCCGCCGGTGCCATGAGCCTGAAGATAGCTCTTGAGAGTGGCGTCTTCTTCGGGAGACCATGGCCCTCTCTTCACGTTAGCTTTGTCACAACATGGAGCTCTTCCCATGGCTAGTAGTGGTAATTACTCTCTACACACCTTACAAACCTTCCAAAAACTATGAAGACAAAAAGAGGACAATTCAGACACGCAAAGTTAGTCTTCAAACCAAGCAGCTAGGGAGGCCCGCTACCCTTGCTGGTGAAGGGATTTTATAAAGTGGGTGGTGGCAATATTAATAAAAACTAGCTTGACTTTGTATGACCTCCTTTTTTCTTTTTTCTTTTTTTTTTGTCTATATTCCCAACAATTTGTTTTTGTTATTGTTTTTCGTTTGGTACTGTTCTTGTCATGCATGTTTCTTGTTTTTTAAGATAGAGAGACCCAGTCAACTTCCAACATAGGGTATGTTGACTTTACGATCTTCAAAATTTATAGCTTTAACCAAATGATTTGTCAAAATCTCGAAATAAACAGCATATATATGTTTGTTATATGGTAGAGAAGCCAAAATTATTGAGCCTTTGTAGTTTTTTAATTCAATTATTATTATTTTTTATATAAAGGGAGGAAGAATGCTACCACTTTTGAGTAGAGTTAAGTGTGATTCGAACCTTCAATTTATGGTTGAGGTGAAGAGACAATGTCATTCAAGTTTTGTAATGTCAGGCATTTAATGACGTCCTTTCTCAAAATTATGTAGCATATATAAACTACCGTATACATTAATTAGCAAACATAATTTGGTATACATAGTTGAATTTCGTACAATATTTAGTTAGTGTTCCAAATAATATTTTAGTTTTATACTTGAGAGCAGTTTATAATGTCCAGTTCTCTTTTCTTGTTTGAAAGCAGGATAATATGAGAGGAAATCAAATTAACATACACATTGCCCACGGTTTCTATATTTATAATTTGATTGTTGCTTGCAAAATAGTTGATGAACATGTCTCTGAATATACAATCAAATTGCCTACCATAAAATTTCAGTCAACAAGGGACAGCCACACCAGTAAAAGTACTGGTGCCAAGATTCCATCCACCTGTAGCTGGTCTTTTTTTTTTTTTTTTCTTTAATGACGGGAAATAGCATTCAGTCTTATGAGTTCACATGTATTTTGTTCTTGAGAAGATTACGTCACCTAGTACGTCACATACTCACATGGTAAAGCGCACAACGCCACATGATAATGTTGACCTCTCCAAGGCATAAACAGCCTCACCCAGTTTTATATATGTTATCAAGCTTTGATTAGTCTTTAGTGCTTGTTTGCTACGAGGAGAAGGAAAATTTAAAAAAAATTTTGAGAGAAAAAATGCGGTAAAAAATTATTCAAACTGTGGTTTCAACTTATAATTCAAACAGGTTTTTTTAAGTGGCTAGTCCGTGGATTTTTATTTGCTTGAGCTTTGAATTTTATTATTATTATTATTGCGTTCTACAACCTCGAATGTTAGCGAAATTTCTTTGATTGGGTTACATTTGAGAGCAGTGCAGTTTGAAAGGTAAGAACAGTACTTCAACACAACAGCTTGAATGGTTTGTTGCATTGATATGAATTATGAATGCGTCGTTTGTTTGATATTAGTTGGTTCTAACCAATTTTTAATTAAAAATAATGTAAAATTCTTACGTGTAAAAAAATTACTAAGGTGTAAAACTCTTATATGTTATAGCGTTTACAGTTTTAACCAATGGTTCTAACCACCCTACCAAATACTCTACTAACATATGTTGGTGGTCCATCACATTTATTAGTTTTCTTTAACTGGCCTCCTCTTTCTTTCTTAGTCAAAAAAAAAAAAAAAAAAAAATTGTAGGGTTTTTGATATAGTGGTTAAACTATTGGTTAGAATTGTAAAACTCATGTAGTATGTGAGAGCTTCACACTGTCGCAACATTTTTCTTTTTACAATAACATATGAGAGTTTTATACTATTTCTAGCTTAAAAATTAGTTAGAATCAACTTTATGAAATAGAGTATTAATAGTTCCTGGTATACGAAAGGAACAATACTATTGGGTGGTTCCAAAATGACCTTAGTGATTAAGTTAAGTAGTTTTTAAAAAATCCAAAGAAATGCATGACACCTGTAGGGTGTTTGTCACCGATTCCAACGGCGGGTTCAAACCATCCATTCGAAGATTGCAGCAATTTAAAGCTTGTGGACAAACATTGTAATAGTTTTAAACTGATTAGGTTCAAACCCGTGATGGACTTTTATATAAGCATTGTAAAATTTATATAAATTCTCATTTCTTGAACTACATATCAACTTTGAAAGGGCACAACATTGAAAAGTGGGTCGAAAGGGAAGAATCCGTATTCCCTAACTTTTCTCTATCTTTTTCTCCGGGTAAAAAAAAAAAAAAAAAAAAAAATTAATAAGACAATTGACCCAATTATGTTTTTTAAATTAAAATATGACTCTAATTTGTAAAAATTTTAAAAAATATCTCATAATGATATCATTAAAATTATTTATATGTAATTATATAGTATAATATGTAATATCATTAAGATAATTACTATATCATTAAGGACATTTTTAAGATATTTTTAATATTGTGTTAGATTTTAATTTTATAAAAAATAATTTAGATTTTTCGAAAAAATAAATGATATCCTTTAATTGGGCCGTTCTGTGGACCACAATTAAACAATAATATATCTTCCTTCACAAATCACGCTTGATAGGCTTTGAATAAGAAGCTGGCTGTAATTTTCAAAGTGCGTTTTTCTAAAGTTTGAACTACGTTAACAATTACTTCAAAGGGACAAGAATATATTGCTATCCATAGCTTCATGTGGGATGAACTTGGATGGAAATTGTCGAAGTTTAGCGTAAAGAAAAACATTGGTCGCCTTGAAATTGTTGATCTAACCTCGCTGAGAGAGTGAAGTTCCACATATAAGGCCTCTTTTTTGACTTATTTCTCGTTTCCTCTTTTTTTTTTTCTGCTTTCAGTCTAGATTCCAAAGGACTTACTTCTCATCAATTACAATTTGTTTTAAGTTAAGCTCGGAAGGAAAAGAGAACTTTGTTGCTCATTTTTCCCCACTTTGAAATTGCCCTAATTGGTCATGTAAAAGATGTCTTTCTCCACTTAAAGTATTTTATCAAGGTTTATTTTTTTTATTTTTTTTTTATTTTGTGTTGATCAATAAGAAGTTTGTTAAGTTGGAGTTTAGTGACCACAGAGTTCACAAGTTTGTTATTTTCTTTTTCTTTTTTTTTTAAGGTTATGGAGTAATATTTCCACATGCTTACGTTGAGTACTCCTTTGAAAATCTAGGCATTCACTTTTACCATTTGTATTAATTGAATTTAAATTTTAAGAAAACTGGTACCAACTTTGTGAAATTAGTATTCCGGTTGACTGAAGGGAACACTACTTCCACATAATTAGACATCAAATGTACATCTTAAGCCTCAAAATTTAACTAGTTCTATAAAATCTGTGATTTGCCATTGAGAGCTTTGAGGCTTTGAAGATTATTTTCTCTGGACTCTAAAATCCCCTATTTGTAAAAATTACACAATGAGACCCTTTTTTAAGAAGTGAATTAAAATTTGTCTTCGTTTTACAAATATCATTTATATGTCTCTTTTTTAAATTATATATATTGAGAATCGAAAAATACAAATATACTTAATTAATTATCATGTAATTTAAACAACAACAAAAAAATCATCCATGTCATTAAATTACTTACAATAGAATTTCAAAAAAAAAATATACAAGAAGCAATAAAAAAGGAATGTCATTAACTTAATCTAATTTTGTTTGTATTACCGATCTATAACATTAGTACACCCTAAATAAGAAGTATCATTATCACATAAAGTTTTAAAAAATACATGTCATTAAATATCATTATTATTATGCATTGTTAACTTAATGATATATTAATTATATGACCTATAAGACACATAAAAAAACTTAATAAATTCTATTTCATTAATTTAATTACCTGTTACTAAAAAAATAGAAATGTCATTATCATTCGAAGTTTTAAAAAAATAAATGTCATTAGCATCATTAACTTAATGATATATTAATTATATAATGTGTGAGACATAAAAAAACTTAATAAATACTACATCATTAATTTAATTACAATATCCTAATTCCAATCTATCAGTAAAATTGTGATTTCATAAAAAAAATTATCTTTTAATTGAGAAAATTTTAAAATCGTTATTTTAAATACCAATTTAAATTTAAAATACAAATAGCCTAATTTCAGAGATTTTTTAAATATAATAATATCATAATCCATTTGAATTCTTAAATACATATATTCTAATTGTTTTAAAAAATAAATTAAAACTAACAATATTATTATTTAGATCATTAATGTTTATATATATATACATTGGGACATATAAAAATATTCATAAACTGTAAACGTATTTTAACTCTATAAATAAAAGTAAAAATTACATAATTTATCCGTTTTCTAAAGAGTGAATTAATATCTATCTTTGTTATGCAAATATCACTTATATTTAAAATCCTAAAATACCCACTAACTAAATATTATCATGTATTTAAATTTTTATAACAAATTTTCTTATTTTTTGAATAGTTAAATTAGGAAAAAAAATACACGTATATTTTTTATTTTAACACATTACATTGATACAATATCATTATCACTTAAAGTCTTAAAAAATAAATGTTATTGAGTATCATTATTGTTACGTATCATTAACTTAATGATATAACAATTATATAACCTATAAGATACACAAAAATACTTAATAAATACTATATCGTTAATTTAATTATACATCACAAAAAAAAAGAAAATATCACTCACTTGAAGTCTCAAGAAATGAATGTTATTGTGTATCATTACCATTGTATATCATTAATGTATAAGCAGTAAGACACAAAAAAAAAGACTTAATAATACTATGTCATTAATTTAATTACAACACCTTAATTTCAATTTGTCAGTAAAACTATATCATTAATTTAATTACAACACCCTAATTTTGATTTGTCAGTAAATCTAACTTGTTGATTAAAAAATTCTATCTTTTTAGTAAATTTTAAAATAGTTATTTTATATACCAATTTGAATTTAACAAATATCCTAATTCTAGGGATTTTTTTAAATATAATTATATAATAATCTGTTTGAAATTTTAAATACATATATTATAGTTATTTTAAAAAAATACATTAAAACTAACAATATCATTATTATAGTAATTAATGTTTTTATATATATATATATTAGGACATATAAAAAATATTCATAAACTACAAATATATTTTAATTCTCCAAAAAATGACCATATATTTCGTTAGCCCTAAAAATAAAAATTACAAAATAAAAAAGGCCACGTGCCTCAATAACCTAACATATTTTACAGTTCCGTTTCTATACATTTGTTCAAAGCCCACCCAACAGGGGACGAGGGCCGGGCTAAGGTCTAAGGGCTGAGATGCACAGGCAGCTAACTTAAGCCCACCCATTCCTTCATTTATGGCCCAAATTAAGTCTTGCAAGGGAAAGAAAAAGAAAAGAAAACAGGAAAGTGGGACGAACGTACAATCACGATCATCTTCTGTAATCATTAATTTTCTTTGTTGCTTTTATTCGGATAATCACATCAATCAGAAGGCGCACTATAGAACAGCCCCCTCATCGCGACAATTCAAAGTGACATACACAAGCAACAGCATCGTTGATAAATAGATTTAAATTAATAATTAATTTAAATTATTATAATTTAAATTAATAATTTAAATTATTATTTAAATTAACGTTTAAATATGTATTTAAATTTTAATTTGAGTCTGTAATAAAATTAAAATATATGTTTAAAAAGACAGTAAAGATAATTTTTTATTTATTAATAAATCTAATAAAATTTTAATATTAATCATCTTAAAAAATATACAATGTGGATCTTGATTTATTATTCTCTTCATTAGGAACACAGTGAAAAAAGAATCATCTCAATTGGATATCAAATTAAGAAGTTATGATTTTTTTCCTCAAATATAAGGGAGAGAATTTTAGTTTTTAATATAGTAAAGATATTCGAGTATTAAAAGTTTAAGGGGATGGGAATTCTGAGAACTTAGATTCTTAATACTCAAATTATTTAGATTTTAAGAGAAACAAATATGTATCTGAAAGATTCTTGATACTCAAATTCAAATTTAAGTCATTAGTTCAAAGAGTGCTTGAACCTAACATACCCGAAGTATCAGTCATAAAATCAATTTTCTCAGCACTTCTTTGTGTGTGCGTGTTTTGTTTTCTGTTTCTTTTTTTCTTTTAGTAAATATTTAACTACTAGTTCGGCAAAGTTCTACAGAACACTCCCGTACTCTGTTCCCAATATTCCTTTTACAAGAACTAGTTTCAGTCACGTTTTAACAGGTAGTTAATATTGTTTTTATCGTAATATATAA
Organism: Artocarpus hirsutus; assembly: GCA_946598075.1. Taxonomy (NCBI): domain Eukaryota; kingdom Viridiplantae; phylum Streptophyta; class Magnoliopsida; order Rosales; family Moraceae; genus Artocarpus; species Artocarpus hirsutus. Next base: position 16,278 of record CAMOHE010043025.1, read on the forward strand.
AAATTTTATACTATAATAATTTTTATTATAATATATCAAAATTTTATACTGTTTATAACTAAGATAATATTTAAAACCATCCATTGCTAAACAGGTTAATAAGCTAGAATACAATCAATAATATGTAGAAAAGATTAGAATAAAATTTTCATTTAGAGTTCTAAAATTAACAAGTATAAATTAAATGGTAGTAGGCTTAGGGTTCATTTGGTACATAAGTTCAGAATGACATGGTTTAAGACTTTATAATTTGAACTTAAGTTCTAAACTATATGGTTTAAGTGATGGTTTTTAGCTAACATTTGGAATGTAAATGTATAAAACAAAAATAATGATTTAAAATAAGAACTTGTTTTTGAAAAAATTATAGTTTACTAAGGAAAACGAAAACGAGAATTGTTTTACTGTAGAATATGGTTTAAAACCACTTGAACTTGAGGATGGACAAAGATTGGATTTTGGGTATCTTGGTATATTTAAAACCGTCTTTATAGCTTAAAACTGTTTTAGTTATGACAATTTAAACTACTTTCATGGTCTAAAATTATCTCTATGATTCAAAACTTACGTGTTAAACGGCACATTAGTCTACTAGTGATTTAATACCTGACCATCACAATATGTAGATTTTAAATCTTTTATGTTTGATTTAAAAAAATAAAAAAAGGAAAAAATTAAGAAAAGAGGACTGTACATTAAGGGTGTGTTTAGTTCAAACATTATTTGAACTCAATGAACTTAAATTTGGATTCGAGTATCAAGAATCCTTCGGATACATGTTTGTTTCCCCCAAAATCTGAATCATTTGAGTATCAAAAATCTAAATTTTTAAAATTTTCATCTCCCTAAACTTTTGATACTCGGATATTTTTGCTATAGTAAAAACTAAAATTTTCTCTCATATATTTGAGAAAAAAAATTCATAACTTTTTCATTTGATATCCAATTGAGATAATTCTTTTTTCACTGTATTTATAATGAAGAGAGGAATAAATCCATATCGATATTGCATATTTTTTAATATCATTAACATTAAGATTTTGTTAGATTTATTAATAAATCAAAAACTATTTTCACTACCTTTCCAAACACAAATTTCAATTTTATTCTATACTCAGATTACAACTTAAATACACATCTAAACGTTAATTCAGATAACAATTCAAATCACTAACTCAAATCCTAATTCAAATCACACTAATTTAATTCAAATCACTGATTCAAATCTATTTACCAAACGGACCCAAAATCATAGAAATACATTATGTACCATTCTAAATTTCAAAATAACAAAAGAATACTAAAAGAAGAATTATAAATAACAAAATTAAAAAAAAGGATTTGAAACTTAAGGGAGGGAAAAAAATGAAACATGTAAATTCACCATTTTAAACTACCATGAAAAAAACATAAATTATAAGATGAACAAAATCAAAATAAAAAATTGAAAAGTTAAAATTAAAAGAAAAAATAATGCACCCAAACTCTTTTTTTTTTTTTCCCCAAAATACTCATTTTTCTAGACCAGGAATGACAATTTTACCCATAAACTTATTTACTCGTGAAGACTCATCTTAAATGGGGGCGAGAAAAACCCAGTTATAAATGATTTAGGGTTGTAAACGGGTTAAAGGTGCAATCCATCACGAGTTGTAGGTGGGGACGGTTTTAAAAGTCCTCGACTATATTCTCCATTAACCCTCCCCATTTAATTATATCACATTTAAAATTAAATATATTATATATCTAATATGTTATAATATATAATTTTAAGCTTAATATTACATAATATATATATAAACTCTAAAATGTAATTTTCTTTATTTTTTAACTTAAAGTCCCGTATAAGTGTGTTAATTTGTTGATTAATTATTCTATCATAAACATAATTAATCGTGTAAATGGGATATCTTGAGTACCTTCAAACCTGTGACAGGGAACCCACCCTATCTCCTGTCAAATTTATGCAGGTCGATGAGATGAGGATGGGGCTTGTTTTTCTTTGCGAGACAGCTTGGCGAGAAGATTACCCCTTCCCAAATCCACTCAATTGCCATCCCTAGTCTACACTAATAACATGAACAAGAATTACATATCGGCTCTCTTACGTATTTAATGAATTAGAATCCATTAACATAATATGGAAAATAAAAGGATAATATAATAATATGTTTGGTAATTTTAGTTTCAACTAAAATTTCTAATTGTTATATTACATGCTATATAATTCAAGAAAAACAAACTATAATATTTTCAACTAAAACTAGTTTAACCACACATCTTAAATATCTTATAAAAGAGTTAAAGAGAACGAAGAGTCCAAAAAAAAAAAAAGAACGGTATGGAAATAAAAATAAAAAATAAAAAACAAAAAATAATGAAAAAGAGTGAAAAAAAAGTCACCTAAACAGTGCGTTGAGGACAAGTAAAGAAACGATTCTTTGTTTAACATTCAACCCCACATGCCCATAAAAATCGGGATCTGTTAGCAGGCGAGGACTATATTTCATTGACAGCGATGCTTAATACCAGTGGTGTTCAAACTAATTTTCTTTTCCCTTTTGTTTTGGCTAAATTTTCTCTTTATACAATTATCTAGAAGATGAGGTGGCTGGAAGACCATTGTAGATGTAGGCCAACGTAAGGGGCTTCGGCCATCAGCAGTTGTACTGCTTTTGATGGGGCTTTAATTGATAAGGATTAGTGCTTTGTACTGACAAGATCCTTCCATGTACAAAAAGCTGAAAGGCAGAATCCTGTGAGCTAAGGGAATGAAGAATAGTTTGGTTCAGTGAACATGGAAAATTGATGAGACAAGTGCATTGCAAGTGTTTGATCTTCATGCACCTAATTAAAATTGAAGGTCTCAAAACTTGGATATTAGATTCTGGTGGTGTTCTCAATCTTGATGCAGCTTTTCTCCAAGGCAAAAAAAAAATAAAAAATGCAAGGGTTGGGCCCAGAAGAAATTATAGCTTATCCCTCAAAACGCACCGTATCAGTTGTCAATTAATGTTTTTATTAGATGGGCACAGGAGTAAGAAGAATTCATCCTTTAAGTTTTCAAATACATGCATTGCAACCAAAATAGATATGGAGTATGACTTCTAAGTTTTGTCGTTAGTGGACCATAGAAGAATAATGCCGTTTATCTTCTAATAATGACACTGGCCTGGCTTCTTTATGGATAAACCATGAGGTGGACAGGGAAAAGGCTATCCCCAATAAAAAAATGAAAATAATAAAAATGGTAGGCCTCATATTGATGGGACTTGGGTCCATTCAAAAATAATTTTGGTGTAAAGCATGCACTCGCGCAGTCTAATTATTTGGATGACAATTGCGCATTTATGTGGATCTAATTTCTCAATGCATTTGAGCCTCTAGAAGAGCATGGTCTGGAATAAGTTACAGTTCGGAGCTAGCCTTTTGAGAAAAAAGAAAAACAAAAAACAAAACAAAACAAACGTTTTCATGTGGAGTGTTTGTGTGTAACAGACCTCTGTGCTACAACAAAATTTTTATTCACTTAAAGCACAATTTTATCTTCTTTTTTTTTTGATCGTTTGGGCAAAACAATTAGGAGTGTTCACAAAATTTATAAACATGACGAATCCAAATTAATCTATTAGGTCGAATTAGGTGTTGGAAGGAGATTTAGATTGGTAGGATTTAGAAAATTACAATCCAAAGATTTTGAACTGGTATATTGGGCATTTCTCAATCGGTGAAATCCGTAAATCTAAACTAAAAAACAATGTTAAAAAGCTGAGCATAAAATTAATGGTTATTTGATTTCTAATGGTAAGCCTAGGACTTTTTATTGTAATGGCATGAGGAGGCGAGTTTGGGGAGAGGTTTTGGGTTGGGAATTTGATCTCACTTATAATATTTATTTCGTAATGATAAAATGGTATATGCTTCATTGTACAAAATTGAATTTTTAATTATTTATGTTATGAAATGGTTATTTTAATTTCTAACAATGAAAAAAGCGCATTCAATAATGTCAGATTTAACGCTTTATCTATATCCCTAAAATCTATAGAATTCAATTCATGAAATCCAATGACGTTGATGATGCAGAGTGCATGCTTTCACTTTTCAAAAATTTAAAGTATGTTTTGTTTAATAAGATGCTTGGGAGAGCTGCTAGAATTAAAAATGTTAGTTTAAAAAATATAATACATGATTTATGCTGCAATAATTTTTGTTTAGTACTATAATTATTGAGAGCTTTATACTGATCAAATAACCGCTAAATTTATCATAGGAAAATCGCATCAAATGACATTGTTTCTATTAATAATATAAGTAAATAGCACACTTTAAATATATTTAAGTACGTAATATTTCTATAATCATATTTTCTTTAAAATACTTGAATTTCTGATTTTATTGCCTAATTTTTCTTTCCGTTTTTGTTTTTCGTTCTCTTCCAATTGCTTCGTGTCTCTCTCTATGTTATTTTATACAAAACTAAATTTCACTTTAATTTAAATGAACTGTTTACTAAACATTGTAAAATTTTAATCTATTTATTTTATTGCCTCAATTGATGATGACAAAATTCTCTCCTTCTGATAAATGAGGGCAATTTAGTGGGTTGTAAGTCCTTCAACTTTAACCATAAGTTGAGAGTTCGAGTCACGTTTAACTTCACTAAAAAATAATGACATTCTCCTTCACTTTGTATTAAAAAAAAAGAAATCTCTCCTTCTTCCTTTATTATATTTATAGTTCTCAAACATATAATGCCTATTTCTTTGCGCGTTGCACCTTCACACCTCTATGATCTCAAATAAATATGCGGGCATGTACATACATAACATAGAAAGAGAACCAGAGGGCAAATCCGGATTGAAAGTCAATGAAGAAAAAGAAAAGCACAAAAACCGAAACCATCCACGTCAAATTGCCACAGCTATGAATCAACCACACATTCCGCCCCCCAAATGCGATCTCCAAGTCATCGAAGACAAACAAATAGACAACACAAATGGCGGTGTTAGAGGTGACATAGCAGAAACATGATTGAGATTCAAGGAACTGTAGCGACAACGTTGGAAAACGACTTTGGGTTTGGGGGTGCATGCTTGGCGAGGTCCGCTAGCCTCTCCACTGATATCAACATACTACCTAATGTCGATACACGTGCTTCTTCCCAACATATAAATCCAAGTCCAACCATCCAACTCTTTTATCTTTTTCCCTCTTTTTTTGTTGTTTTTCATTGCATCCCAACCATGCCTCTTGTTTTATGCTAATGGAAATACGTGGAACTGGTGTCCTTCCAACAAAGAAAGCAAATATATATTTATATATATTCCGTGAGCAAATGTATTCTTTGTTTGTTCTTTTTTGGCAAAGAGTATATTCCGAGATTGCTTGCTTTCCTCAAACTATAATCTTTGTTTGAACTACTAAAAAGAAATAAGAATTTGGGAGGATGGGCAAAATTATATTAGGATAATTATATATATTCTTTAATTTGAAAGAATATTTTTGCTTTTATAATGTTTCCAGCTTTTTATTAGGATATTCTCGTGTTTAACTTGTCTAATTAAGTTTTCCCTTATGTGTCTTGTTTTTTAACTCATATTTAAAGAGGGAGTACTTAAATAATAAATCTAAAGTCCGTCTCCTTGGAGCTTATATGAAAGGGTAATTGCAATTTTTGTTGGAACAAAACTTTACGTATGAAAACCATCATCAAATCTCAAGACTAATGTTAATTCATCAAGAATTACAACAAAAGTATGCCTAAATCTATTAGAATGGTTGAATTATTGGTTCTTGATCTTCTGAGTCTATACAATTTCACAGAGAGGAAGTTTTTTCTCTTTTTGAGTGATGGGATGTCAGAAAAAAAAGTAACGTACGACTCAGGGATCATAACCTTTTATAATATTTTAATTTTGTCTTATTTTTATTTTGGTCTGTCACAAAAATAGAAATTAAACTTTAAGTCTCTACACATAATTTTATACACATATTTTATAAGATGCATTAAAAAAACAAAAAATTTTACACTTTATTAGATCACTTTAATTAGATCAATCTTATCTGATAACATTAATATATATTTATTTAATATATTAGCCTATAGTTTATTGGAATTAATTCCAACAATTGTGTCCTCGGAATTATAAGCAAGCATCGATTTAAATGCGCCTCCACTTGAGCCTAGTGAGGCACATGCCCCTTATCAAAAAAGTTTTTTATTTTTTGTTTTTTTTTTTAATTTTTAAATTTATTTGGGTGCATTTCTTTGATACTCCCCACTCAATTCATATATTTCTTCATATTCGACTGTTAAAATTATGTTACTTACCTCTTATTCCCTCCATTCAGTTTTTTGTTATATTTTTTTTTCAATATTTATTTCCTTTCACAACTTACTATATAAAAGTTAACACTTCATTTTCAACCAAAAAAAAAAAACGAAAAGAAAAGAAAAGAAAAGCTTATTTTATTTCAATTCTTTTTCTTCTTTTTATTTTTTTGGTCGCAGTAGCAGTTTGTGGACATATTTTAACCAATGTTTTGCATATAGTCCTTTTTGAAAGTTTCATACCTGTTTGGGTTATAAAAAAGTCTACTATATGCTATAATTATTTATAAACTACTTCAACCACTAATATATGAATTAATTAAGTAAAAAGCTTACGAATTAAGGTTTGTAACAAAAGTTTATAGCCATTTGAATACGTACATCTTTATAATTAAACCTGAAAATGACTATAATTATTTTTCTTGTAATTAGTTTATTTATTTTTTTACTTACATCTACCTAGAACTTCCTTTACACATTGAAATTACCATTAATCTTTTAGATTAGTCTTAATGTTTCTTTATTTCATTGAAGATAAATTACTTTAAATCTTAATCTTTTGTATTCTTGTTATTTGTTATCTTTGTTTTATTACTATCGAATTTGGGTGTCTAATTCTCTACATTATTTTAATTTCAACATTTTCTCTCTCTAGTTTAGGCAGCAAATCCAATTGTTTTTGTTATCAACATGGTTGAAAAAAAAAACGTCGGTGATGTCACTATCAATGATGGAATTGTAAGTTTGATAGAGGTAGCAGAGAAAATAGATAGTATTCTTTAGAACATTGATATAAGCATTTATGCCAATTTTTTCCCTCTTTTAAGAACTTTAATAGGAAATTTGATAAATTGAGGGCTATTTGTGTAATGTTTTTAAATGTTAGGGACTAAAATAAGATTTATTTTATCTAAAAGAGGCCCAGTTTGGTTTAAAAAACGTACACAACTAATGTTTGATGCAAAAGATGTTTGACAAAATCAATTTTAATTAAAATTTTTTATTACTATAGTGTAAAAAAGTGAAGTATAGTGTAAAGTTCTCATATGTTATAGTTTTTTGTTTAAAAAATTTCAGTTCTAACCATGTTTTTTAAAATACTATAACCATAATTTTTATGGGTTAATTATATAATTGTCTCTCTTAATTTTAACTATTTTTCAATTTATCTCTTTGTTTTTAGAAACTACAACAGTATCCTTTAAATTTTAAAAGTTTATTTTAATTCAATCTCTATTAATAGAACAAATTGGGTAAAACAACATGACTACCTCTAAATAGTTATGGTAAATATTTTATATATTAAAAATATAAAAAATCTTAAAATAAAACATCAAATAAAAAAAACTTAAATTTTATGACTTTTTAAATTTTAAAATATATTTTTAAATTTTTTTAAGAAAAATCATATATTTTTTAAACAAATTAGGTTTACTTAATCATATTTGATATTATCTTTATATTTTTCAAGTCTAAAAAGTCTATAAAAAATAAAATTCAAACAAATTTTTTAAATTCAAACGATATCTTTACAATTTATCAAAAAATAAAAATTAAAAGATAATAAAAATTAAGACGTATAATTTTGCAATTGACCTAAATTTTTATATCAAAGTTAAAAGCCAGGATTCAAGATTATCCGAATGGGATGAAGTCCTAGGCTGGTTGGATGAAAGGGAATGCTTGTAGCCGAATAGAACGCAATTGGCACAATATCCTATGGGCTCTGTGAGTGATGATATTGAAACCTCTTGATGGCGATGGGCCCACCAAAACCAACAGTATTGCGGAGCACGCCACTACGGAATCTGCTCACTCCAAGTAAAAAAAAGTTTAATCCATAGGCCATTGTTTCCAATTTGTTATACAAAGGACAAAATGAACCAAACCCCCCTTGGAACCACCGTCCACTTTGTCTCCCTTTTCCGTGCTCTTTTATCATCAATTCTGGAGTGTCCTTAAAGAACGAAAAATGAAAGATGAAAAATGAAAAATGAATATGAAAATGAAAATTCCCACCCACCGTCTTTCTCTCTGTCTAATCTTTGTATGTGCAATCCTTGTTTTCCCGTGAAAGTAAAACCCTAAACTGCCCTAACAGGATTTTTTACTTAAACGGACCCCACAGCCCTTTGTTGCTTGATTGACCATGTCTTGTCCAATCTACAGACTTTCACATCAAAGGTCTTCATTTTTCTTTATCTTTCATATTGGAATGATGCGTTTGGTTAGAGAATTTTTTAAATTTTTTAGATTTATATTTAAATTGAAGCATTAAAAATATATTTATATTTTTTAAAATTTAAATTTTTAAAGTTTTAATTCTTATAAACTTTTACTACTTTGATATTTTTATTATAATAAAAACTAATTTTTTTTTTCTATTTAAAAAAAAATTTATAACTTTTTTATTTATTTTTTAATTAAGATGATTTGTTTATTATGTTTATAGTTAGGAGAACAATAAATAAAAATCTATATTACATATTTTTTAAACTTATTAACATTAAAATTTTATCAAATTTATTAATAAATTAAAAACTATTTTTATTATTTTTTAAACATAAATTTTAATTTTATTTAATATTTAAATTAAAACTTTAATATACATCCAAACATCTATTTAAATAATAATTTAAAATTTTAATTTAAATTAATACTAAATCAAATTAAATCATTAATTTAAACTTATATACCAAACTCACCCACAATTATTAACTAAAATAAAGGTCAAAAACAAGTGGCAGAAATGGGATAAATTAAAAGATCTCGAAGAGATAAGTACTGGGTATTTATCAGTTTCACATCCACGTCAGTAATCCAATCTCATTGCAGATAAAAGGAGATATTCTTCTTTAAGGCAGATATGATGTTGCTTTAAACAGACAAGCCTTACTTAAACATCATTTTTAAATTTTGACGATTTCATCCTATCTTTGTTATTATTCAATGTTATCAGTGACAGCTAACACTCGTTAACAAGACATCTTTTTTTATTTTTTTTTTTTTACAAATCCGACTATTACAAGACAAATGCATATTTTTTTTTATTCCTACCCAAAAAAATTGTCTAAAAATAAAATTTTAATAGGCACTTAACTTAAAGAAGAATATTAATAATAAGCTTGGAACATAAGCTTCCAGACCCCTGCTTGGGAAAATCCCAGATGGTCCCATCAATGAAATCTAAGAGCCAAATATATTCCCAGGCAGAGATTGCATTGGAGTTGAATAAGATCTGGGCAGAGAAAATAGAATATCTTGTTCAACTCTTACAAAGCTTTAAGACAAAAACAAACTTTTTCATCTCACAGTTTTAACGCCCAGATCCAATACATGCAGAAAAAGAAATGAGCAAAATATCAAACGTGCAATTGCAAGAAAAACAAAATGGAAAGATTTTGAAGGAAAGTAATTTACATTAATTAAAGGTAACGAGACGAACTTACAAACAGAATTATATCCGAAAGAAGTATAGAGATCAAATCGAAAGGGAAAAATACAATTCATAGATAAATTCCGATCAAAGAAACTGCTACCCAATCCTCGACAGCCCTGAGAAAATGCTTCTTATCTGTACAAAAGTTGGATTTTTTTTTCCTTCCAATTTTCCTTTGTTTTTCCTTTTCTCCAGATGCAGAAGAAATAAAGTTCCCATGGAATATTTACAGAGAAAATTCCATAAACTAAAGAGGATTTGCGTATTCACAGAATGTCAGAAAAAGATCAAAACGCCACCGATCCTTACGAAAAACCATCAGCCAAAAAACCCCCAAAAAAAAAAAATCAACAGGCCAAAACGACGTCGTGCCTCGGCCTCGCTTTCTTCACTTGACCAGCTCCGAAATCCAGCCGACGTCAGGCGCTCCTGACCCAGGCGAGTCAACTCGGCCAAGTGAGTTCTCCTTACTGAGCTTCGCGTACATTATCGCCCTCAGGTTCCTCCCGGACTCGACTCTCTCCATCGCAGGCTCCTCATCGCAGGACTGGTCCCACAGATTGGGGACCTGACTCCGAGTTCGAGTAGACGGAACGCTGCAGAATCCCGGTCGGAGCATGAATCCGCCGCGTGGCGATCCGAACCCCCAAGAAGGAGAATTCATCTTCGCCTTCCCAATCCGGAGGTTCCTCATCGCGGCCACCAGCTCGGAGTTCTGAGGGCTGTTGGGTGGCGAGTCTGACGGCGGAGAAATCGGCGGCGAAGTTAGGATCGAAGTCGGCGAGGAGCCGAAGGATCCATTGGGGAGACGATTAGGCGAGTCGGTAGGGCTCAGGACCCGGAGTTGCTCCGGCGTGTGAGCGAAGAAGCAGACTCGGCGGCGGCAGCTGAGGCCGTCCTTGCAAGGCTGAGTCCGGTAGCGAGCAGGGTGGAGCCAGCACTCAAAGACACCATGGGCGAACTCACAGGAATCTCCTTTCTTGCAGCTTCCCTTACGAAACTCGGCGCAGGCGGTGCCGGAGTAGTGGTGCTTCCGCGGATCTCTTCTTCGCGCCTTCTCGCCGGGGTGGGCGAAGGGGCATTCGGTCCAGTCATGGGACCTGCCGCGAGCGCAGCGCCGGACCTTGAACTCGAACATGCGGAAATGATCGCAGGAGAAGGCGTCCACAGCGTGCGCCGCCGCGTCTGAGTCCTCGCTCAACGAGTCGGACTCCCCGGGGAAAAACTCGTTCGAAGGGAGGTAACGGTGGAGTGAGCCGAAGGCGTCGAGGTAAGGAGAGTAGCAGTCTCCACCGACATTGTTGAAGGAGCTGGGACTGGAGACGGAGAATGGAGAGGGTATCCCCGCCGTTGGATCGTCGAATGGGTCCCACTGGGGGATTTGGACGGTCGGATTTGAACGAGTTGGTTCGCCGAGCATCATCGTGGCGGTGGTGGGAGTTGAGACATTTGAAGTGGCGAGAGAGTGGTTTCAGTCTGTGGATATATAAACTGCTTTCTGGAGGAGAGAGAAAAGTAGAGAGAGAAAGAGAGAGGGGAGGGGAACAGGGGTTTAAGCTCAACCGTGGTGGAGTTAAAAGGTAACTATGATGCGGTTAAAAATCCAGCGAGTATCGTTCCTCTACTGTCGCGCGAGAGTCGCTCCACGGTGAAAGTGCCTTCTTTATCGATGTGCAAAAAATTTCTTTTTTTAATCACTAATTGATTTCTTTTCTTTCTTTTTTCTTTTTTCTTTTTTTTGCTGCGTTTATAGTTTTTTTAATTGATTAGTTGGAAATTTCAAAATGTTCATAATCTTCGTTAGAAGCAACGTCGCCAACAATTAAAGGGCAAATCAGATAAGGTTATTACTTTTTTTAAAAAAAAAACACACATTAAGCGTTTGACATTAAAACTTACGTATCAATCTATGTTCTACATGCACAGGAGGCGGTTTATGTTTTAGGATATTATAAGGTGAGTAATTAAACAAGAATTATTCCGACAAAAAAAACCCATTGGCCATTACCATGTACCAATATACACATTCTCAAAAAACAAAAACAAAACGAATATGCACGATATGTCATCTTTCTACGTACACAAATGAATAAATACACACGTTAAGCATGTAAGATGTACATATCTACGTACACATCGACACGTGTACGTTGCTACGAGTATGCATAAATGTGAAGTTTAAAAGTACAGTTTTGGTCTAATATTAAATTAGATCGGCAGGCTTCTCAATTCTCAAGGGATTTTGAAGGCTATCAAGTTGTGTCTACTACGCATTAATGCGTATTATTCATTTTTAAAAAAATTAAGAAAACTAAGTCACTGGAATAATTTTTTATATTCCCTTTCAAATAAAATTGCTTTATGCAAAGAACCAGCCATATTAACGTGTTGGAAAAAAAAAAAACAATAGTAATGCGAAAAAAAAATCTTATAACTAAATAATGATATATAATTGCAAGGAATACGTGTTGTAACACAACACCTGCAAACTAATTACACGGGAGGAACTAGTACAAGTTGAAAAATGAGACGAAAGAAAATTGCAACCAATATTTGGCCATTTCCACGTAAAGGTAGGCTTGACGAACCTCCCTCCAAAAGAATAGAGGAATTCAGATTACAGTTTTCAAGATGACGGACCTTTTGTATTTATCTGAGAAATTTACATCCCTGCTTTGTTTTCCCATTTTTGTAATTACCTTGCACTGTTGATTAAATTTTGTCGTTTGCACGTAAGCGGATTTTTACCTTAGCCCTTTTATTTTTCCGGGGCGAGCAGGAGATGGGATAAGTACTGTCGTAAGATTGCCAATCCACTTCAGGTTGGTTGGATTTGCTGTATAGGACCAGGTTGAAATTTTATCCGCAAATTTAAAAAAAAAAAGGTCAAAAAGAAAATTAACTTGTCAGAAACTAGAGATGGTTCTGACAGTGTAACTTTTTCTTTAAAAAGGTAAAAGAAGATTAAAAAAATATTATTAACACAACGACTTCGGTCCCGGCAGGAAAGAAAGAAAATAAAAAGGAGAGAAAAATTATAAAAGATTGAAAATTAAAAAGAAAAAAAAATTAGTTTTTTTTTTTTAGTTATTTGGTATAATATGAAAGAAAGAAAATAAATTTGTCTCTATGTATTTAATATTAAAAGTAAAACCCAAAGAATAAAAAAAATTATAATCAATATAATTACTTTTTTATCCAACAAACCAATATAAATTTTCACACTTAAAATAGGTATAATGTCAAGTAGCACCATTATTAGTGGCTCTAGCCTAAGACCAAAAGTACAAACAACATTACTTTCTTTGCTACTTTTTGATATTTTTGGTCTGTCACTCCACATCCCAAGTTTTTTATCGTTTGTGTTGATTTCAGACATTAGGTGGCTGCTAATAAGAAAAAATGATCAAAATACTATGGGAGAGAAAGTTGTTTTCAAATTTTTTTCGTATAATTTATAGATAATTTTGTAATTTTATCTTATTTATATAACTAACAATCATTTCTATATGATAATCTGTCTTATTTTGAGAGAAAAAAAATATAATAGAACCTATTCGATAGTTTTTCCATTTCATTTTTCTTTCCATCAAAACTTCCTTCCTATCAAACATCCTCATCTATCAATTTCTATCACAAAATTCCTCTATCAGTTTCTTTTCCTCCAATTTTTTTTCACACCAAACAGAGGATTAAACTTTAAAGTCTTTTTTATTTTGCCACATAAATTTAAAAAATACCTCTTTATATTTTAAACTTTTAAAACTGTTTATTTTGCCTTTAAACTTTTAAAACTTTTCATTTTATCTCATAAATTTTTGATTTTTTGTTTTAATAGACATAATTAAACCTGTGTGATTTATATAAAAGATTAATTTTATTTTTATGTTTATAATAATCTATGTATAAATTATATAAGCTTAATCTTATGATTGAAAAATCTAACACTTAATAATAAAATTAGAGTTTTTAAAAATTTACCAAGTAAAATTATGCTTTTTAAAATTTACGACACAAAATAAAATAAATTTTAAAATTTATGAGCATTAGTGTAGTAAAAACGAAATAAAAAAATCGTGAGGCCGGTACGAAAGGACGGACGGGGGATCAATGAACGCGACAAGAAAAGAGGGGAAAATCTGTGCAGATTGCACACTTGTAAAGCAGTCACATGACGGGGAGGACGGACAACACGTGTGCGGTGGAAGATGGGATGGGTTTGACCGAGTGTTCTTCATGTACTCGGAGCAACACGTGGCATTCTGATGTGGCTCTGCTTTTTTCCCATGTGCAAGATCCTCGTGATCTCCGTTGATTCTTCGCCCCCAGGTGACTCTTTTACCTTCAGATAAACAATGGGGGAACATCATGTCAGATTTAACATGAAAGTGTTTTCCTCCCATCGACCAAATTAAATTAATTTAAATTAAACAACAATAAATTTTTATGAACATGGTGAGCCTACAAGTTGGACGGTAATTTTAAACATGAAACAATTATATGATACAAAAATAACGCAAGATAAATAAATTTAGACATCAAGTTTATTTATTATATTATAAATAGATTGACATAAATAATATAAAAATAAATAAATTAGATTTATGTTAACAAATTTAATATATTTTAACATGTTTAATTAAATAGGCCGTAAACAACACAACACGATACGACCTTTTCATTTATAACACATTTAAACTTAAAAACAAAAAATTTTGGAATATTTGTAGTAGGTTTGCATTAATTAGATATTGTGTTTTTATTAATTTTCTTTATTGACTTTTTTTGTTTTTTTAAATTTTCAGCTAACTGAGTCATAAACGTGCTATATATGTGCTGTTATCATGCAAACCTCGTCACGGCCTGCTTAGTAATCGTGTTAATCTTGTCGTGCCGTATTACACATTCCATAGGCATGTCGTTTTCGTGTTCGCATTTCTAGCACGATTATTAATCGTCTTGCATTCGCATTCAGCTTAATCATGTCATACTGTAATCATGCTAACACGAACACGACACGCGACACGATTTTGCCACCCCTACTTACCAATTCTATTTAACATAGGATAGGCTGATTTTATATCAATTCTAGAGCTATGATCTGATCCTGATCTTCGACTTTTTTGGGTTTTGAGAATTCAATTCTAATTCATCGGTTATAATTATTTAATGTAAAGTTTTTAGTAGTTATAATAAAAAGCAAGCAGTCGGTATAGTGTAAGCTCTCACATGCTGCGGCTATTAAACTTAAAACGTCAATTCCAACAAAAATTTTAAATGAAAGCTTAACATGTAAATTTTAGATGATAGGTTCAGTAGTACAATTTAAAAAAGCGTTTGAGATATTTTAAACAATAAGGTTATTATTGATTAACTTGAAAGTAATTCTAGGTATTTTTATAAAGAGAGAGAACAACTCTTTCCGTCTAGTTTACTATTAGGGTTTCATCGCTTCTTTGTGTGGGTTGATGTCCAACAATGGACTTGGGATGGCTGCCCACGCTCTAGCTTCGGGGAGGGCCGATGCTCTGGTTCTCCCCGACATTGAAGGAGTTCTCGGTTGAAGAAAGGCAGACAAGCGAAGGGATGTTTATTGGGTGTTTGGAGGCGACGGAAGGGGATTTGAGGGAGCTAAGGGTTCGGTTGACATGGGAGTCACACTGCTCGTTATGGGTGTGCTAGAATCTGGGCTGCGAGAACCTTGGTTCTAGAATCTCCAACGTCACAAATCTAACAAAGGAGTAGGGGTAGCGTCGCTCTTGAGGTTGGAAGGGGAAGGCCAGTAATGGTTGACAAGGATAGGGATAAGAGTGGAGGAAAGATTGAAGGTGATGGATTGCTGTCTTGGGGGATGTGGTGCAAGGTAAAGGGTTTTGGTTTCGGTGGCTATGCTCCTCATCTGTCAGCGTTGCTTAGATTTGGTCCCTATATCTCAACGACAATGGCCCCGTCGGCTACAGGTCTTCTCAAAAAACTGAGGAGGTCATGTTTCTTTCATGTGTTTGTTTGTTTGTTTATTTAGTAAAATAAATGAGTTATTAGGATGATAAACTTACTTTTTTAAAAAAGTTATATATCTTTAACATATAAAATGAATAGTATAGTGTACCAAATTTTTAAAATATGGCATGAATAAACACATTTTTTAAGAGTGTGGCATATCATATAATTTTCTCCTATACAAAAGGCTTGTGAGCTGGGTCGTTTTTATAAATGCAATCTTTTAAAGCTCTTTTTTTTAATTTTATAAATGTTCTACTTAAACATGTAGCATAACTTAAAAATATAATATAAATAATAGTGTGACACAATTTTTTTATGTGTGATATGAATAAACATATTTTTTAAAAGTATTGCATAGCATGTAATTTTCTCTAAAACAAACATAAAACTAAAATAGGGAGATTTTCATAAGTGTCGTATTTTAGACTTGCTTTTTATAAATGTCATACATGTTTATTTATGGTATAACTTAATGGATTATATGAATGATAATGTGGCATAACTTTTTTTAAATATGACATGAATAAACTCAATTTTTAAAAGCGTGGCATCACATATAATTTTCTTACTAAGATATAGATATTTACTTGTGGGCCCAACTCTTAACATCAGTAGTAAGTGTTAGGAGAAGGAAAGCAATAGCATTCTTTTGCGGGAAGATAAAAATTAACAACAAAATTAAAACTTAGTAAATAATATAATTATAGTAAACTTATATTTTCTACACCATAAAATACCAAAATTAACCATAAAAGTATCAATTTTTTTCCTTTTCTCTTCTTCTCTCTTCGTCCCCCAAACCACCCCCCACCCCACCAAAAAAAAAAAACACTACATGGGCGTATCTCTACAAGCTTCACAAGACCCTAGAAACTAGGTTGGTAGATTCAACAAAAACAACAAGAAGTAGAGCAAAACCCTGCCTATATCTCATTTTTGAGTTTTGAAAGAGCAGTCTTAAGAGAGGCTACCTAGTCCTGTTGGTGCTCCATTTGAGTCACCAAGCTTACAACATCATCGGTGTTGGAGCCTTGATAACCCCCGAGTCTTGTAATTCTTTTTGCAACTTATTTATCCTCACAAACCTCTTCTCGATGAGGCTTCCCTCAAATCCATGGAATCCAAGCTTAAGGACATGAGTTCTTTATCTTTTCTAGAGCCCAAATTAGGTCGGACCAACCACGACGGCGGTGCCATTGCCATGGATGCATTGATTGTTCTTGAAGTAAAAAAACTCCAATGTCATAGCCATTGACAATAAGATGATAGAGAATGACGGAGGAAAGAGGGGAAAGAGAAATAGATGGGGAGAGAAAACTGAAAATATACATACAAGGGAAAAGCTAAAAGGTAAAAGGAAAAGATCATGCACTAAAAATATGCTACTATTTTTTAACATGTTAACTAAACATGATAATTACCTGTAAAAAAAATTATATAAAATGCCCTCTTATAAACATCTCTTATTAAGATTACCCTCGTTTTCTTAATTTTTTAAAAATTTGTTTTTATTATTTTTAATGTGATATATAATTGGACCTTTTGTCCTTGATTATTAAAAAAAGAAATAAGAATAAACCCTAATCTCTATATTTTTTTTTTCCACTTTCTCATCTTCCATTTCTCTCTCCTCTCTTTTTTCCCCTTGCCCCTTTGTCTCCTCCTTTCCTTGCTCGACTAAAGCAAATCAAATATGTTCTCTCTCCTAACCTTTTTCTTTTTCCATATTCTACTACCTCTGAGTGTGGCCTTTTTCTCTGGCGTGAAATCGGTGTCACTGGGGAGATCGAAAACCAAAGCAAATCTCCACCATTCGGCGATGGTGGCCACACTCCCTACACCTGCACGCACTAGATTGGAGATGTCTTCCTTGTCGCTGCCACCTTCTTGTTAGACATGTATGCCCTAAGGAGTAAAAACATAATATATTTTTTGAGATATTTTTTATCAATAAATAATTTATTTATTATTCATATACCAAATCTAGTCCTCTTTAAGTTCATATTTGTTGAATGTATGTTAAGCAAACAATAGTCTGAGACTGTCAGTCTAAACCTTTAAGAATTGAGCATATGATAGATAGATTATGTAGAAGACACAATTCTTAAGGTGACGGTCTAAATCATAAGATCCATAATCGAGGGAATAAAGTTGGGCGTTTTATTCATGTAAAGATTGTTATGTTGTCTATATCCCTATTAGAAGATGGTTTGTCTTGACTATCAGAGGTGGACTCCGTGAATAGAAACATTGGCACATTGTCATAGGTGACGATGTGTTGGATCGAGACATAAAGTGAATTGATTTGGATTAATAATTCTGTCTCGATAAATCGATTCACTTTAGATAATCATTTGTATTGTATCTTAATCCTGAGATGAATAGTAGGCCCGTTGTCTTGACTTGTGTCTTTTGATATACCAAAGGGTGACACTCACATTTTAATAGTAGTATGTATGCCGGTACGTTGAAGGCATGACTATTGATAGCGTAGACCTATTATTCATAGATATGGAATTCATAGCTCTTTTTTAGGAGTAGTGATATCTTCTTATATGCGTTATCCTGTAATTGAAAAACTAGAGCGCTTAACCATTTGAATACATAAGTGTAACCGAATGGTATACTGTCTTTGGATGGTAAGTTTTTCTATGGTGAGATAATAGAACGTAAGATAAAAATAATTGGTAAGATAAGACACAACTTGTTCTTAAGCCAATTATGGATAATCCTATGGGGATACGTTATACTATGATATGTCATGAAGACTTAGCTACACCGGTTTCGTAATTCTATATAGTTTGAGAGTGCAGCTCTAAGCTTTTAGTGGAGTAGCGTTGGAGTTGATAATTATGAAATGTATATCTAGGATATTGGGTTTCATAATTATCAGGAGCTTGAACTATATAGGTCCATTTGGTCCCCTTTGTTAGCTCACAAAATCCTGTAACGATACGGCGTGCTTTCCAATAATTTGTGACTTACGTCAGATTTATTAGATTGGTTGAAATTCAAAAAAATCAAATAATTCATGTCTGTTTATTGGTTGAATTAATATTGTGACAAAATTAATTCAAGATAAACTTGTTGAATTATTAGGATCGGATAATTCTTGTCTGTTTATTAGTTGATTTAATTTCAGATAAATTAAATCAATATAAACTTGTAGAATTATTAGGAATCTATTTATTTTTTAAGAGATTATCTAGATAAAGTTGTTTTAATTAGATAACTTTTCTATTGGGTTATTTGAATTAAAACTGAGGCTTTATCTTATAGAATTTTGGGTTAAAAATAAAAGATTCGCTGAGATTTTTTTTCAACAGTTCGGCATGTCGATTCTCAAGTTCGGTCTGCCTATGCGCGAATAAAAAATCACACATTTTCATGCAGATTTCATCAGATATTGATTTGAATTTGATTCTGATTCAAATTTTTTAGACCTTATCAGATAAGGAATGATTCTAGACCCAACCTCTATAAATAGAGAGTGAATTTCATAAGTTATTTAGATCAATTGAGAGATTAAGAGTGAAACTCTGCTGGTGAAATTCTGAAATTTCTTGAGAGCTCTTGTTCACAGATCACGAACACTAGCTTTGGGTTATCTCAATTGGTTGGAAGAAGAGTCACCTTCAGGAAGAGCTGTACGTGTGAGCCTACACTCACTTCAATCATGGATAGAGAATAGCAAAGAATACCAGTTGGTTGAGGCTCTTCTGGAATGTTACTTCTCCTCAATGATTACGGGAGTTTTTCGACATTCAAAGGTTAGTAAGATATTGTTAATTTATGCATATAATATGTTAAACTTGTGTTTTGAAAAATACTCTTATATAAAATTTTTAAAATTCCTCTGCGTACTATTTTTCTAACACTTATTCCTATCTAGAATATTCTATCACCCCTGCTACTGCTTCTCTTCCACTGAACTTAGCCGTCCGCTCCGGAGCTCATTATCATTGTCCCAAAGTGGAGATCTCTCATGGCCGTTGTTTGGAATCGTTGATGTGTGACCTAGTCCATGAACGTTGCCCTCCCTGGAGATCCCATCGTTGTCGACATTAGATATGCGTTGAAGATGTCGTACAGTGTTTAAAATACTTGGATCTCGACGGATCTTTGCTCTCGATGGAGATCTAAACAGTGACAACATCCTACTCTTTGACGGGTTCTCTAAGTACAATAGCATTAACGTCTGTGAGGATCCGCAATGCCAACAAATCAAATGTGCAAACTGAAAATTGAATTTGTTTCTATACAAATGGGCTTCATGGAATCAGGTTAAACTTTTGACGAATATGTTGTAGGTCTTGCATTTATGGTTCCTAAACAATTGGTTCTATATTTCATAATTTCGGCATTTTTTTGGTACTCTTTAGACTCAATGGACTCAATTTTGGATTCTAATATCAAGAATCATTTAGATACTTATTTGTTTCCCCTAAAATTGGAATCAAATGAGTATCAATAATCTAAGTTTTTAAAGTTCTGACTTCTCCTAAACTCTTGATACTCGGATATATTTGTTAAAGTAAAAGCTGAAATTCTCTCTTTTATATTTGAGGAAAAAAATCATTACTTTTTCATTTAATATCCAATTGAGATGATTTTTTTTTTATTGTATTCCTAGTAAATAAATGAATAAATTAAGATCCATATTACATATTTTTTAAAATCATTAACATTAAGATTTTATTAGATTTGTTAGTAAATCAAAAATGATTTTCATTACCTCTCTAAACACAAATTTCAATTTTGTTCCATACTTAAATTAAAATTTAAATGCACATTTAAACGTCAATTCAAATAACAATTCAAATCACTAATTTAAATCATAATTCAAATCATACAAGTTAAATCAAATTACTAATTCGAATTTATTTATCAAACGGACCTTCATTTCCCTAGTAGACATTTTCAACTTTAGGTTAATTGCACAATTATAGCTCTTGGTTTTAACCATTTCTTAATTTGTCCCTCTATTTTTAGAAACTACAAAGTATCATTTAAATTTAAAAAACTTGTTTCAATTTAATTCTTATAAATAGAAAAAATTAAACAAAACAACATAATTACCTTTAACCAGTTATGAAAAATATTTCATGGAAATAAAATATAATCACTCCTAAAATAAAACATCAAATTTTATGAAAAAGTTTTAAAATTTTATGACTTTTTCAATGTTAAAATATTTTTTAAAAATTTTCTTAAGAATATATTTTAAAAATAAACTTAGTCTGATTAAGATATATTTGCTTTATCTTTATATTTTTTGTTCAAAAATTTTGAAAGTGATAAAATTGAAACAAGTTTTTTAAATTGAAAGGAATCCTTTATAATTTTTCAAAACAAGGAGTTATATCGAAAAATAGTTAAAACTAGAAGGTATATTTATGTAATTAACTCTTTCAACTTTTATTGTTTTGGACTTGTCTTTGATCTCTTAGTTTGACTCGTGATTGAGTTCTTTTTTGTTTTTTGCTAGTAGATATACTTGGGTTCAATTGAAATCATGGAATCTATTTCTCAATACATAATTTAACTACTTTGTTATATTAAATCATAAATTTCCGCACATGAAGTCTCGTACTTGAACAATTTACTACAGTCTAGCTTCTTTATTGTATGATAGTGAAATAGAGAAGGTTTATGGTTTTGTTTGAATTGAAGTCCTGTATAATAGTAAAGTGATGTCAGTTCTGTTTAAATTGTTACTCATTTATGGTTTCTTTCATTTTTTTTTCCCATTTGCTAGCAACTCGAGCTATATCTACAAGGAATCACAGTTCAGTCATGAGAAATAGATAGTTGTTATGTGGTGAAATCGTGGTCCTCGTTCAAGAAAAAAATGAAATCAGGATCGTGTTTAATTTCTTCATTTCTTTGTTTATGTTGTTTAGGTTATTTTCAGGCACGTCTGCGTATTTGGACAAATATATTGAAGTTGCGGAAAGTTTATATTAGAATATTTGTAATTTGGTCTTATGGTGTTCCTCTTATAACTTTTTTTACTTTTGTATATATATATTTTTTGATGTTGTGGATTTTAATATGTAATTTTTGTGTTTTTTGGTGTAATTTTTTTTCTTTTTTTATGTTTTCTTTAGTAATTTGATTTTTCTGACAAATTGAAAATAATTTGATAGATTTTACTTTAAAACTTGATAGATTTCAAGAATGATCTAGCAGGTTTTGAAGAGTTTCATAGTGAAACTTGACAAGTCCCAATAGGTTCTGTTTCGGAATCCTGCATGAGGGGGTAAGAAGAAAGATAACTTGGACTTAATAAATCACATTTTTAATTAAAAAAAAAAGTGACTTAGACTTTTAATAAATTATAATTTTTAATTAAAAGTATAGTTTTGAAGAGACGCTGGTATTCTAAAATTGCTGTTCTTTAAGGTAAATATTTTTGCAAATGGACTTCCATTATTTGAAAATGGTTTGTTGCCTGTAATTTCCCCAAGTGTTTTGTGGCCCAATTGTTAAGACTTGATGGGCCATGTTTTAACGCCGAGGGAGTTCTTTCATAGCTAGAGAGAAGAACAATCATTCTATGTTGCCGTTTCGTTGGGCATAAACAGTTGGAAGAGGAGCAAATGCTTTCGAGCCCATAGCCAGAAATAGGTGTAAAAGGGCTTTAGATGGGGCATGCGCGTCGGGTATAGCAGGTTGAACCAGAAGATCAACGAGCCCATTTTCATTCTGGTGTAGTCCACGATGATTCAGATAATCTTGTCGTCGTTTTTCCCTTCAGCTCGCCGTACTTTCTTGCCTGATGCCAAGAATAACTGCTCTCAGTTTGTCCAATACGGGTCTTCTTCAGAAATAATAAACCAGTCGCCACACGTTTCGTTGGATTCTGATCCATTGTTACGCTTTGTTGTCGTCCGATCATGTGTCTGTCCTTTGTTGTTATTAATTACTGTTTGCGGTTAATATCCATCAGTCAGGATGAACGGAAACTTTCTAGGCCAAAAGGAAAACCTTTTCTTTTTTTTTTTTTAAATCAAAAAAGAAAAGTTGGCATGACTGAATAATCAAAAACTACTTGTCGTTCTCTAAAAAAAGTACTTGTCGTTGACAATTCAAAGGTATCGACTATCAAACTTAGAGAAAACGACCTTCAGTTTCTAAACACATACGACAGCAGACTTTTAATACTAACACGACGTTCCTTTTCTTTAGTGTTTTATTTTATATGCTAAACGACAATGAAGATGAATGGCCTGTCCCATAAACGACGAAAAGATATGAACTTAATAATACTTGTTGTTTGCTAAAATAACAGCATCAAACATTACAGTGAACGGCATGTCGGATTTTATTTGGAAAGCAGCAAGCCAGCAAATATGGCAGATATAAATGGGAAACGACGTTGCGTCCTTTTCGCATAGAAAAAACGACATCGTTTATTCCCAGAGCGGGAAACCTTGCTGCAGCCTGCACATCAGCTTGCTTCTTTGCTGATTTTCTGCTTCGTTGTCTGTCTTTTACTGATGCTGTTCCCCTCTTCGTTGGCTCAGCTACTTTTATTTTGTTGTGATCTTGCTCCGGTTCAATTCTATGAGTTGCAATCTCAAAGAAAAAAAAAAAAAAAACTGAACGAAGCAAAACATGTGCTTCAGAACAAAACGACACCAACCTGTTTGATTCTTGGGTTTAAAACATAGTAGTTTAAACTTCTTTTTAATTGAAATAGGAAGTTTAAAACGTGTGGGTTGAAAACTGAGTTTAAAATCTTGAAAACAAACGAGTTACTTTTGAATTTTAGAAAAATTTTTAATTCAAATTCTAACTTTTTGTCCCAAACACCTGTTCCTATAAAAATTTGGGTTTGAAACCTACGAAATAATGAAACAAAGGTCCATGCATATTCTTTCATATAAGACAACAAACTTTCATTTGCTTGGAAGGACAGAAGGCTTCGTTGTTGAGAGCTTCATGTAATGCTTAGAGGACATTGGCTTGTCATTTTGATCTTTTATGAAAGGTACAGCAACTCCATAACAAAAAGAATATGTCGTTTCTGTTAAACGACACTAAATCTTTAAAGTTGCAACATCTCATTCTCCTGTTACAATGATAGCGAAGTGGTACATGTTTTTTTTTTTTTCTTATAATGTCGCGTGGTTCAAGAAATAATCACACAGCCAAATCAATAAGAAAACGACATGTCGTTTAATAAGTTTGGAGCAGCAAGCTTATTTATTGTTTACAAGGACCCGTTGTTTCGTCGTAATTATATTGTGTTGAATTCGAAACTATAATTCCTAACTCTTATGCAATTGATACCACTTGATGTTCTAAAGAGCAACAAGATGCTACTTTTGACATGAAAATATAAAATGTTGTTTGCCTACAAACCACACGAAATTTCCGATGATTAAACCACTTTTATGCGAGAAATGCTAGCTTTTACAACAAAAATCTAAATATAAATGTTAACGAAATATGTCTGTCCATGGTGTCGTCGCGGCACTGTTAATCGTATTTAAGATTCAAAAGTTTATTCTTCTATTTTGCAATTCTAGTTAAAAATTCCCAAGTAAACATATATGTCTGCAAGTAATCGTATTATCCTCAATGCTGGTTATTCTCCCAGCATCGTAAATGAATCTTAACAAAACATTTCACTTCCCCCACTAATTATTTAAAAAATAAAGAAGGAAAAAACCAGTTTAATGCTCGAGTTTCTGAATGCAAGCCAGGAAGTACAGCTTCCCATGCCTCATTAACTAATGCTTTGTTTGGCATCTCGGTGTTAGTTTCAACTAACAAACAGTGTAAACTCTCGACATCTATAATAAAAAGTAAAAAGTTGTTACAGTGTAAAACTCTCACGTGTTATATTTTTCAAACCAACATTTTTAATTCTAACTATTCTCCTAAACACCATATAAATAAGCATGATGCAAATCATTGTATACTATGTTACAATCTCCTAACTAACAGGTTTCAAGCCAAGCAACAAAATCCACTTAATGTAATGTCCCGAATTTAATTAATCATAATTAGTATGTAAATTGATAAATTAGTGTACATGATTAAAGTTTTATCTTTAATTAATCACTTCTGTAATATTTCTTTTTATAACTAATTGCATTCTTGTTTATTTTGTTTTGTTTTATTATATTTTGTTTTAATTTAGTTCTCAACCATTATTAAATTGTTTTAAATAAAATTTTGATATGCTATATTATTACTTAAATCAGTTTTTAAATACATTTTACTCTTTTTCCTAAGATTTATTCATTTAGAATTTAGCCCAACAAATGCTTAAATCCCCAACAAATCCTTGCTGTCTTGTTCAGACCAAAATCATGTGAAGTCTTTAGACCTTGAAACTCACCTTTTAGAAACCAGCAAACTACTCATGGTTTTGTGTTAAAACCATCCTTGGATTTTTTGAATAAAAGTCAGACACAATTGAGAACCTCATTATCTCTCTCTCATTCATTCATGTCTCCCTCTTTCTCTTATTTCCTCTCGTTTTGCTTCCAAAAACTCAGAAGCAAACCTCCATTTTAAGCAAAATAGATGCATAAATCTCCAACACCAGACTTTGATTTTCAACAAGCTAAGGTTAGATTACTTGCAAATCATTTTATCCTTTGATTTTAAGACTTATTTTTGGATTAATAAATTGAGAATTTGTGTTCATAAGTCTAGGTGTTTATTTCCTATTGTACAGCTTTTTTTTTTTGAAGAACTTTGTTTTTGCAGGTTATGATTTGAGACTAAATGAACACAAACTATGTTTTATCTAAGATAGTAGGATGAGTACAAACAAGATTCAAATTTTATTCGAGCTAGAACGGATTTAGAATCATTCTTACATTTATTTTACTCATTTTCAGAAAAATAAATGAAAATGCTTGGATAATGATGAAACCAAATTGCATGTATGGTTCATATAATGTTTATGGTCTTTTAGAACATGTTTTGAATGCATCAAAAATGATTTTGAAGTGTTTAAAATCAGATTAAGTTCAAATTCTTGAAACAGAGCATTTTGGTCACAATGACACGGTCGGATGCAGTATGTACAATGCAATCAACCACGAGGTGTATACTGAGGTCGACCGCACTGCACCAGAATGCCTAGTTTTACCCACCGTACCCCTTTTGTCCCAAATTAAATATTACTTGTGTTTTTACTTGTTTAATTGGTTAGAAATCATTGTTAATTTGTCTTAGAGGATGATTGGTTATTATACGTACAAGAGTGAGTTTTATGTCTTAACGACACACTAAGGAACAATGAAATCACATACTAGTGTACCATGTTTAAGTTATTGTATTAATAAATTGACTTTATACCTAAGGTTGTTTTCTATCCTTGTAGAGCAGACATTAATGGAATTACGGTACAGGAGTATTTAGGTGCTAGGAAATCGAGATAGGACTCTATACCCTTTCTTGTTAGTTGTGATTTCAATCATGTTTGGCCACGTATT
Organism: Artocarpus hirsutus; assembly: GCA_946598075.1. NCBI lineage: Eukaryota > Viridiplantae > Streptophyta > Magnoliopsida > Rosales > Moraceae > Artocarpus > Artocarpus hirsutus. The sequence continues at coordinate 42,517 of CAMOHE010043025.1, forward strand.
ATATTCTCAAATGCTTTTAAGAACTGAATTATACTTTTAAATATTTTCAAACATTTTGAAAATAAGTATATAAGAAGAATGATATTAAATTAAAAATGATATCTTGGCATTAGTCCCAAGTGAGATAAAATATTAAGATGGTTTCCTAAACACCAATTGACCCAAGATTTTTTGATTGATTGAGTTTTTAGTGCATGATGCCACACAAAGATCAGATCGTGCAGAGGGCGATTTAGGGGGCAGGTCCTAAAACTCGGTCTGGGCTATTTATGGCGGTGATAATACTAGGCTTTACACACAGTAAGTATTAATATACGAATTGAGATAAATCACATGATATAAACGGTAAGGATTCTTGGAATTTTATTTATTAATTATTTGTTTTAAATGTTAATTATGCCTTCTTATTTTATTATACTTAATTTCTGAACTTTTGAATGTAAGTTTTTGAATATAAGTTTTCCTAAACTTTTCGCTCATGAT
>CAMOHE010043027.1:0-12388 GCA_946598075.1 Artocarpus hirsutus
TTAGCAAAAGTAAAAAAAAAAAAAAAAAAAACCTTTGCTTTCATCTCTTATTTAAAGCTCATTAATTGACATGGCTTCTTTTCATTGGTTGGACAGAGATTAAGACCATTTTTAGACAGAAATCCAAGTCCATATTTGGATAAAGGGCAATTTATAGGCAGAAAAAACCATTAATTGAGAATCATTCTCAAGATATATATATAAGAATAAAAAAGAAAGAAACTAAAGAAACATAACCGTTTGGTAGTATTTTTATTTTTTTTTTGTTTTTGAAAAATTAAAAATGAAAACATCTTCAGATATATGTTAGAATTGTTTTTAAAATTGTGTTTGGTTGCATATGGTAGTGTAATTTTTAAAATAAAACATTTTTAATAAAAAAATTATTAATGTAAATATAATTAATTTTAAGTTTAAAATACTTATTAATATTACCTAAAACACTAATTATTAATATATTAATAATTTTTATTATTGTTAACAAAACAAAGAGAACTCTTCCTCTTCCTCTTGCTCGGCTCCAGTGAGGCCACCATGCTAGTGATGAGGAGATAGACAACTTACGCAGTGACGACGATAACAGAACCCACCCAACGCTTGACAGCTTCCCTTCGCGAGCTTCGTCCCTGTGACGTGGAGATTGACAGCCCTTTGTGAGCTTCCTCTCTACGACTACAATGACACAGAAGTGACGAAAGGCACGCCACACAGACGAGGGGGATTTGTGCGACGGAGAAGAAGGTTGGGCTTGGGAGAATTGTGTGACAGAGGCCAAGGTTGGGCTAGTGGGAATCACCCAACGACGGAGTTATGGTGGGGCAATTGGACCAATGATTAGTGGGGGTTTATAACGCCTATCATTTTCTTCTATGGACACATATGCTAATTTAATGTTAGAATGCGATATTTTAGTGCTATTATTATTTATGTTAAGTAAATTAACTTTTTATTTAGTAATGCCGCAGGTGACGGCCTTGTGGCATCGATGTGCTCGGATGTTTGTGTTAAAAGTGATTATAAGCTTAAAAGTATTTATTTATTTTTTTAGAGTTTCAACTTACTCTAAATTCATAATTTTTATAATGCTCTAAGATTATGTATGCCTACAATTATATTCTTGATGATGACATGAATTTTATTCCATATTTTCTTTTTTTATAATATTTATGATGCCATGATAATTACATGTGTAGCAATTTTTTGTTATGGCATTAAGAAGTTAGATAATATAAAATGTCCAAAAGAATAATGTGAAAATTAATGTTTTTAGGGTTATAGAGTAAATATTATTGTTGTATATAATAATTATGTATTATAATTATTTTATATTATATTATAATATATTTATATTACATTGTTATATTATATTATATTATATTATACGTTTATATTATATTATATTATTATATATGTATAACATAAAGAAATGAAAAGAATAGAAAAAAAAAAAGACAAAGTTGCCATGCAAAAAAAAAAAAAAAAAAAAAAGATAGGAAATTGAATTAGATTAGAATTAGGGTTTTTTATACTCATCTAATCTCTTCGCTCTTATAAACTCTAAGCCACCAAAGTCTTTATTTTCTTAATTTCTAGCTAAAGAAAATTCTCTCTCTAAAATCTTCTTAGACACTCTCTCTTTCTTCTCCATATTTTCTTCCCTTCTCTCCCTTATTTCAATTGAATGAAATATAGGGTTTTCACTTAGATAAATTCAAGAGAATTGAGAAGAATCATTTTGGCGGTAAGAAACTCATTCTAGACTATTATTAAAAATTTGTTTCCTTTGTAATCTAACCTCATAACTTTGTCAACGAATTTCCGTTTGCTTTAAAATTTTAGTATGATGTTTATGTATGTGTTATGTGGTATTCCTCAAAATTTCACATTATTTAGAATTTTTTATGCTGAGATATTAAATTTTTATTCTCTACTGCTCATGATCAAACTATTGCTGATCGGTATTTTGTACAAAAGTATAGTCCATGTTTAAGGGGCAAACGACCTTTATTTGAACAAAATTTCACAGAGATATTCATGCATATGTCAAATTATGATCTAGAAAATTTTGTAGTTACTTGATGAATATTTTATGAGTTCTTGAATTTTCTTTAAGATAGGTTTTTATGGCTGTCTATTTGGTAAATTCAGGACTTCTTGTTTATGTAACCTATTTGTATGGCTAAACAAATTTATTTGCTAATGAGACTTTTTGTGGTACTGTATATATATGTTATTAGGTTGTCATAAAAATTTTAGGTTTAAGGTAATTTTATTTTAATTATTGAAATTTTGTGATTGTGTGTTGCTCACTACTTTAGTAATTAGAGTTTGTTTGGTCTTTGAATTTTAATGCATGTTTTGAATTGTTGAAAATTTATTTGAAGCTAATTTTTTGGATATGTTATAATTTTGGTGTATTATGTTAGTATTAGAATTATTATTATCATCACAAAGATTCTTTTATTGTATGTATTTTATATCAATCCGTGATTGCAAAAAGTTGATGATTTACTTGTTTTGATTAACCTTTTGTTAAACCCTAGATTAGAGATATCATAGATTTTCATATTTTTGTTATGTAGATGGTATATTTTATTATCAATTAGTATCATGTTAATTATGTGTTTACAATTTTAATTGTGGTTTTATTGGCTTATGAAGTGGTATTGAGTTTTTTAATGCCTTATGCCTAATTTTCATACAAACATCTAATAGCTGTTGTGTTTCAGTAACTTTTGATTCTGTATTGCTCTGTTTGTATTTTTCTTATATTTTTTCAAATACTAGACATCTTAAGCTTTCGTTTGGCTTTTGAATTGCTTGAATCAGAGTTTTCATTAAATAGTTATGATTTTTCAAAATTGACCTTAAAAACTATGTAGTTTTACACGGACTCAAAAGTTAGATTAAATTTCGAGGACTTTTTCTTTATGCAAATTATTATGAAAATATATGTTAATATATCAAATTCTTTTTTTTTTTTAGTCTAGTTTCTAATGCCACTGGTCTTGACTGATTTGGAATTAAGATGAAATTATTATGAATTTTTAAGTGAATAAAGGTCATTCTACCTACTTTTGAGAATTATGCCCTAGGTTCATAAATTGTGATTTTGTGCTTCTTAATATTATTACATGATATGGTGATATTAATGATAGTATGAGATGTTTATATATTACTAATAGTATTGCTAGTGACTTATGGTCAATATGAATGTTTGACATGAAAACTCCAAAAGACAAGCATACTGAGAACTGCAACAACGTCACCTAAGTTAAGGTTTAGTAAGCAAGCAAGACAATTAAGTAGATTCTCACTTATAACATGATAAAAGTTTACGAAAAATTTTTGAGAACATGTTTTATGATAAGTTTTAAGTTTGTTTTTACATTTTGTTTTCTCATGAAAACTCTTGTTGCAACAAAAAAGTTGTTTCAATGATGAGGTATGTTAAAAGTATATCTATATATATGTATCACTTAATTAAGTGTTTCACACCCTATGTTTATGATGTCCTAAAGGTTGGACTTGTCATGTTTGGTTTAGGATTAGCTACCCCTCTCCTCTTATGATGGTGTGTCCACGATGATGATGTTTATGATGCAACACTTGGGCCCCTAAAAATAAAATCAGTAAAGTTTTTAATATGGATAATGATAATGAAAGATATATTCTATATAAAACTGTGTCAAGTGCACTATTATGTTAATGATGATTATGATTATGATGTTTCATAAAGATGTTCATAAAATGTTTTATGTTGTAAAATAGGAAAGTATACTTATTAAGTTTTTGCTTACTTAGTTTATAATCATGTTGCAAATAAAGGTACGAGGACCATGGCATAGGTGAAGGGTGAGGACAGGCGTGTAAACTAAAGACAATGGATTGGAAACAGAAGAACGCCAAGAAAGAATAATTTTTTTCTAAACTATGTTTTTATTTCTTTGAATGTTAAATTTTTGCACTATTAAGTAAAAAGACTTATTTTACATTTATTTTGATTGTGCAGAAGTTCGGTCTACCAAACTTTTTAAAACAGATTTTAAAGTTTGTTTTGAAATTTTATTTGAATTTTGGTTTTGTTAACTTGTCATTGATAAACTATTAAAAAACGGATTTGAAATATTTGGAATATTTAAAAAAAAATTGTATGCATGGATCCTAAGATATGTTTATCAAATTATGTTTAAATTTAAATGGTTTATCTTGTAAATAATGATAACAAGGATGAAAGTAATGATTATTGTGACGTCCATAAGGGGACGTTATAGAGTTTGGGTGATGATTTGTGCGAGCCCGACAATGACGATATCTGCGCAAGGTTCCTTTCGGCGATAGCTTCCCTCCAATCAGAAGCACAAATGGCACGAGCTGCCTTTTTGTCTCAAACATGTCAATGTTGTAGTCGTGGCATTGGGGAGGGTTTTGGGGCAGTGGACCATGATAGGTTGCGCTCTGGTGAGGTCAGACTCTGGTGAGGAAAGTAGATCCGATGAGGAAAGGATTGCTAGTAAGATTTTCAACACAAGAACTTTTTTTTTTCATTTTATAAGCAATTTTTTGAGAATTTTCAAAAATGTTTTTTTTTTTTTGTGTGGCTCAAAATCGAAAGCAACATCTTTTTATTTTCACTTTTGTTTCTGATATTTTTGAAAATAAGAAAAAAAATTTGAAAAATGAACCCAAAATAAAAACACGAAAAAATTACAATACGTGTCTAAATTATTGTTATGAATACGTGTCTAAATTATTGTTATGAAATTAAAATCTAACACAATATTTAAAATATATTAAAAATGTCCTTAATGATATAGTAATTATCTTAACGATATTATATATTGTATTATATAATTACATATAAATAATTTTAATGATATCATTATGAGACATTTGTAGAATTTTCACAAATTAGAGTCATATTTCAATTTGATAAACGTAATTGAGCTAATTGTCTCATTAACACTAAAAACACTACTTAAAAACCAAAATAAAAGCTTTCAACTTTTTTACAAAATACATAAAACTCACAGGTGGATCAAACATAACAGCTCTTGTCAACCAAATTGCTTTTTTAAACAAGTTCTTTGTAAAATGAGAATAACCCATTAAAAGAAATCATGATATCATCGTAGGTTTTTGATGTGGCATAAAAATTCTTAAAACCTATAGAAACCCATTTAGTTTCATTTTGGGGAGGTTTTCTTCCATTTTCAAAAACACCAAAAACAAAAATGAAAATAAAATCTTCTTTAGTTCTATTTTTGGGTCAACATTTTTCAAAACATTTTTGAAAATTTCTAAAAAATTGCACTAAATTTGAAGAAAAAAAAAGTTGTTTTTTTTGTTTTGCAAAACCAATTCACTGAAGCCTCCCTCACCCGAGCACCTAGCCTTGTTTGAGCAGCATGCCTTGCCGAAGCCTAACCTCATCGAATCGCTACCCATCAGTCTGTTCGCGATAAAAGGGAAGCTCATGACGAGAGGGAGCTTGCGATGGGAGAGAGACCATTCATGAGACAATTTGTAAGTTCAGGCCGTATCTATGAGGACAAAACTGAGTATATAGACCAATTCTAGAGAGAGAAAATAATTTAGGGATTGTCCATGAATTTATGCCTTTATTTTATTTTAGTTTTAAAATTGGCCATATTATATTCATATATTGTATTTTAGCATAATTTTACATTGGTAATATCTCAAAGAATATTAAAATATTAAAAAAATTCCTCGAAGTTTGAAAAATATGTTTTGCCTCTTGTAATGCCAGTCTAGCTTGATAAGAGAAATTGAAATTACTACGTTGGTAGTAAAACGACTAAACGAAAAATTTACAGGCACAAAGTTGGTTTTAACTGGAAAATTGAACAAGGAAAAACAAATAAAATTAATTTTGGTTTGTTGCATTATCCTACAAGTGCAACCAATCGCCTTTTAGAACCCACGTGACTTACCATGCAAATATGCCCATATGCTGACCAATAAACATACGAGGTGATGTATCTGGGATACTAACATGGTAAACTTATCATTCCCTCGTACGTCTTTGCTCCAAGAAAGAAGAAAGGATAACAGAAAAAAAAAATAAAAAAAATCAAGGAATGAGATTGAACACAATGGAAAGAAATGTAATGCTAAAACATCTAAGAGGAAAGGAAGACCTCTACAAAAGGCAATCTTCCACCCGACCACCACTATATAAACCACGCCATGGATCCACTTTTCCTCCATAGTTTCTCCAAATTGCGTTTTCGCATCACTTGGTCTTCTTAAGCCTTTTTTTAGTAAAAAGTCTCAACCGCGGCTCCTACTCCCGCGGGCATTTCTTCTTCCCGGCCAGCAGGCCTTCGCTGTTTTTCATGCAATGAGACAGGCCACCGTTAAACTACTTGTCCAAAATTCAGAAGACGTGGTATTTTAGCTGAAGGAGCAGAGATTAAGGAACTGAAATTTTTCGTGAACACCCAAGCTGAAGACAAAGAGTATTTTGAAGACGAGGAGGTTGTTGAAGAAATTTCGAAAGAACAAGCCTCTGGAAATTCCAACCGGTTACTTGTGATTCGCGAAAGTTGCCTCACTCTAAAAGTTGTCGATGACTCGTGGTTACATGCAAGCCTTTTTCATTCTACTTGTACAGTAAATAGAAAATTTTTCTTTATTATTGACTCGGGAAATTGTGAGAACATCGTTTCTGAAGAAGTCGTTCAGAAACTTTCCTTGGATATAGAGCTCCATCCCACACCATACAAGCTTACTCGGTTAAAACAAGTATCAGAAGTCCAAATCTCTCATCGGGCTTTTCTTTCTTTTTTGGTTGGAACTACTCATCAGGATAAGATTTATTGTGGTATAGTTCCTATGGATGTGTGCCACATTCTCTTGGCACATCCAGGGCAGTACAATTGATAAGTCATCCACGACGAGAAGACCAACACTTATAGCTTCCGCTTTGAGAATCAAAAGGTCCTTCAATAGAACCACCTGGTCCTCTGTTGTTAGCAACCCCGGTTGACCGCCCTCCGCAGAGGCGGTCGACAATAGAGTCGGGCCGTGCCCAAATTAGTCCTCATCCTTACCTAATCAAAGTTTGAAGCTGCTATGCAAGAACGGGTGTAATGTATGCTCTAGTCTCGTCTCCAACTGTCTCGTCACCACCTAAAAGTGTGCCACCTAGAATTCAAACTCTTCGCAATGAGTTTTAGAAAATGTCTTTTCGGACAATCTTCCTGACGTTTTACCCCCCTTACAAGATATTTAATAGCAAAATGATCTCATATCTCGTGCCATACTTCCGAACAAGCCATACTACCGAACGAGTCCGAGTGAACACGAGGAGCTTCATCGACGAGTCAAAGAGTTGGTTGCGAAAGGCTACGTACAAGAAAGCCTTAGTCCTTGAATCATCCCCGTACTTCTCATTCCGAAAAAAGATGGCTCATGGAAAATGTATATAGACAACCGCGTTATCAACAAGATTACCATTCGGTGTCACATTTTGATTCCTTGCCTTGATGACTCCTTGACCAGTTGAGCGGTGCCACCATTTTCACGAATTTGGTTCCCAAGAACGAATATCATCAAATCTAGATTCGAATGAATGGAAGACATCATTTAAGACACGTGAAGGACTATTTGAGTGGTTGGTCATTCCATTTGGCCTTTCCAACGCCCCCAAGCACCTTCGTGACAGTGATGAACTAAGTGTTTTGCCCTTTTATTAGTAAATTTGCTATTGTTTATTTTCATGACATTCTTATCTGTAGTGCTAATATTGAGGCTCATCTCCAACATCTCCAGGAAATGTTTCTTATCATGAGACGGGACAAGCTTTATACGGCTCTTAAAAAGGCTTTTTTTTATTTTTTTGTTATGTCATTTCTAAGGATGGTTTAGTCAGTGATCAAGCCAAAATAGAGTCAATCCAATCTTGGCCGACCCCTCGTACCGAGGCTGAAGTTTGGAGATTTCATGAGTTGGCTTCTTTTTACCGACGTTTTATTTCTCACTTCAGTAGCATTATGGCGCCAATCATGGATTGTGTTTGTGACGATATATTCTCTCTTGGACTCATGTTACCGAAGAAGTCTTTGACCTAATAAAACACAAACTCACCTACGTACCCATCTTGGTCGTACTGGACTTCTCTTTGACCTTTGAGTTGTGTTGTGATGCATCAAAGGTGGGAATTGGCGCCCTACTCAGTCAACAAAGACGACTCATTACCTACTACAGTGAGAAGCTATCTAGCCCCCAAGCACACTGTGGTACTAATTACTTCAGTTTTATGCAGTGGTTCAGGCCATAAAACATTGGAGACGTTATCTTTTTCACAAGGAGTTTGTGCTTTACACCGATCATGACGCCTTGAAGCCTCCCGGAAGTCAAGACAAGGTTTCTGCTCGACATGCTTCATGGATAGCCTATCCCTAACAATTTACATTTGTTATCAAACGCCAATCTGTTTCTCTCTATCAGGTAGCCAACGCATTAAGTTGGTGTCATTCCTTACTCGCCACTTTGCATGTCTTCATCTGATACGTTCCTCTCTTAGATCCTTAACAATGTTCGTAATGGGAGTTGCTCTAAGTACTTGTTATAAGACGACTTTTTCTTCTCGGGCAGCCGTCTTTACATCCTAGATTGCAGCTTGCGACTTTAAATTATTAAGGAGCAACATGAAGAGGGTCATGTGGGTCAAGACCGCACATTACATCTTGTTGCTTCTTCCTACTTTTGGCCGACTCTCCGCCGGGATGAGCAATTTGTAGAGTGTCGTCGGCTTTGCTAAACGTCCATGGGTCATACTTCCAATGCCGTTCTTTACATGCCATTGCCAATTCCGATGCAGCCATGGACCGACATTAGCATGTACTTTGTTCTCAACCTCCCTAGTACTAACAAGGGTAATGAATCTATTTTTATGGTGATTGATTGGTTTTCCAACATGGCTCATTTAATTCCCTGCAGGCGCACCACCGACGTGGTTCCAGTGGCTCAACTCTTCTTCAAAGAAGCGTATCATCTTTCATTGTTTTCCCTCTTTTATCGTCTCCAACTGTAATTCGCGCTTTTCTCAGCCATTTTTGGCGGTTCCTTTGGCGCCTGATTGATACTAGTTTGGATATAAGGTCGGCATACCGTCCCCAAACTGAAGGCCAAATTGAGGTCTCTAATTGGGCTTTAGGGGATTTGTTACGAAGCCTTGTTGAATATCACATCAATTTATAGGACACTAAGCTTAGCCAAGTTGAGGTTGCTAATACTCATGCTAGGAACCGAAGCACTAGTTTCAGCCCATTTTAGGTGGTCTATGGTTGTGTTCCATGATGCCCTTTCGACCTTCCGTCACTTCCTGACCATACTTGCATTGATGGTAAGGCTGTTGATTTTGTTGTGAATCTTCAATGCATCCATCAGTTGACTTATGATCATTTGGTAGCCTCTACTGCAAACTGTAAAGTCTTCGTTGACCGACATCGTCCAGTTATAGAATTCAATGTCGGTGATCTTGTCTGGGCTGTTTTAGCAAAAGACCGCTTTCCATTTCATGAGTACAACAAGTGGAAGGCTTGGAAGATTGGTCCCTTAGAAGTGCTTAAGAAGATCAACCCCAAAGCCAACCATTTACGCCTCCCACCGGATGTCCACTTGTTGGCTGTTTTTAAGGTCAAGCATTTGGCCCCGTTTACTAGAGATTCAGAGGTTGTAGATTTGAGATTGGATCTTTTTTAGGCCGGCGGGATTGATGCAGCATGAGGAGCTGATGAAGACATTCAATCGACTGGACTTGGATACCACCGGTCGACCAGTCGGTCGAAAAGCTGAAGATGGAAATTTCTCGAAGATTGACGTCAAATTTGAATTTTAAACTTTTTTAATAATCTGATTTGTTTCCCATTATTAGATAGATTCTTATTCCTCATTTTAGCTGTTTTATTTTTAAAGATTCTTATTCCTTATTTTAGTTGTTTTATTTTAAAATTTAAGATTATTTTCAATTTTCTTTTATTTTTCAATTATGGACTTCAATAAATAGGCTTGACCAGTTTGTTATATTCATTCCTTCAGTTATTAATAAAATTCTAGAAGAGTTTTCTCCACTTTTTTATTTGTTTTTCAGTTTTTTTTGAATCAACGAATTACTTATACTTTGTTTTCGGTATCCTATATGAATCAACAGACTCCAAGTTTATTCTACGTTTTCGCTACATCAAGGATACAATCGATTTACATACTAGCATCATTGCCTATATTGTAATAGGGTTTGACAACCTTGGTTTAAACTTATAAATTTAAATCAAAAATTGTATCATGTGAGAGATTTACGTTGTAACGTGTGAGAGTTTTACACTTTGAGTTCAAACGAGTTCTTATTAAGTTGCCAAACGCTTTATATAAGTTTAGAGCAAAGCAAAGCAATGGAAGGCCTAGTATAGAGCAATATATCAGTACTTCTTAAAAGAAATGAGACTTCACTAGAAGTATCATAAAGTACAAAACAAACAACAAAAGGAGGACGAGGAGTCCTCCAACTAAAATAAAAAAAGAAAGAAGACAACATCAGAAGATTTCAATCCATAACCAAATCCAACATGCTGAACGTGCAAAATCTTTGTCCTTAGACAACTTTGTAGCAAGTCAAAATTTAACTTTGTCCTAGAGTACTTGCGAACAAACAAGGTCTTAGAAAATCCATACTAATCTACTTGATAACGTAACCAAGCAAAAACTCTAAAGGTTTCGAGGTTCTAAAGATTTTCCCCATAAAGTTCAAAAGGTTCCAATAAAAATTATATTAAAAATTTATGGAAAAAGAGATCTAAGAGGAGGACAACCCCCTCTCACATCAATCTTACTATCAAAATCCAACCAACTCTAGAAGCAAAATCGCTCAGGTTTGAAAAATAGTTCACTGAATTCCCTCTCATTGAGATCCAGACGAAAGTTACAAATTTTATCCCGCAAGACATAGGAATCATATGATATGATACTAGCATGAACATTTAAAACCACAAAGAGAAAAACGCAACTCCATTTGATATTCGACAACATCATCTTGCAAGTACAAGGTCTAAAACAACAAAGTACTTGCTGGATGTAGAGCAAATTGCAACAACATCCACAAATAAATCGATCCCTAATAGTTCTCCAAATAGCCTCAATGTCAACGTTCACACTTTGGTGCTTTCACGGTGATTGCAGTTTTTTGTTGTGCTTGCCCCTGCAAAAAAGACCAAAAGAACTTATTTCTATTTTAACAAGAATACATATGGTTATTAAGACAATACATGGTATAACAATGTAATTTTCACACAATCTTTTTTCTTCTTTTTTTTAAGAAGAAGAAGAATTTTCACAGAATCTTTTGACAGCTTATTTATCGTTAGATTAACTTTTTTTTATCAAGGTCCTAATGGAGAGTTTTGGAAGAAGGAGAATATGCAAATTAGCACCAGGCGACCATATAAGAAAAGAATTGGGCTACAATGATCTTATAAGAGTTCTTATAATCATTGGAAAATGTCACCGCAACAGTAGTAGAAGAATTTTGTATCCCCTCATTTAATAGCCGCACAAGCATGAAAGTTTTTATATCTAGAAAAGAAAAAGCATCAATTCAATTAAAAGTTCCTCTATCCAAGAAAAATCTTTAGCCACCCAATTTAAGTTATGCTACCGTATCTTTTTAAATATAATAAGAAAATTATATTTCGACTATATCACTAGACAATACAAGAAAACTAGAAAATCCATTATACAACCTAGTGATTCGTCAGACACATAATGCAATCTAGTAATTCATTGATCCACGCTAAATTGAATGAAAATCAAAGGTGCGAATAAGTCTCCTATTGTAAGGTACCCTAAAGTCACTATATCTCATCTCAAAGCTCTAACAAACTATTATAAGATATAAATAGAACTCTCTCATGTACACAAAATCAAACAAATTTACTCTCTCTCTCTCCCTCCTCCCTCCCTTCCTCACACACAAACACAAAAATGAATAAAAAATTTTGGTATCAAAGCATACCTCAACTTGAAGCCTTGACATTATAGACCTCAACAAAGGATCTCCAACAATTGACCTCAGCAGTTTGACAAAATCATCAAGTGTCATTCTCTTTGCCTGTACATAGGACATCGTTACGATAAAGTATACAAATACTAGAAATGTTTCAAAGGGAAATTAAAATTATTGAAACTACCTGAAATAGTTTATAATATTCCTTAATTACTTCCATATTTCTTGGAGAAATTTGAGTTGAAATGGCAGCAAACAACGTGGGGAGAGGCATCCATGGAGATCTGGGAATTCTAAAAGAATTAGACCCTACACGAGCACTGCTTCCCTAAGGTCATACAAAACTCAAATTAGTTGATTACA
>CAMOHE010043028.1:8193-24273 GCA_946598075.1 Artocarpus hirsutus
AACACAAAATTGAAAAAAAAAAAAAAAAAACCACACACGTCTCATTAAGTGACAAGTGAGCTTATGGGATCAACCAAATGTCACACCGCGTCAAACAAGCCCACATGAGCAGTGAACCAATAAATGGCCGCCACGTACGTATCTATCTAGATGGTTAGTTGTTTGACAAGACCACAAAGTTTATAAAGCCCAAACTAGCAATTTATTAATTGTGAAACGTGGAAGCTTTTTATGCATAAATACCGACAAGCAGGTACACGTACCTCTCCCTAAAAAAACTCGTATAATTTGTGTAAATTAAGCTCGCATATTTAATCAACATTACTACTCACATGCAAACATGTCAACTAAAGTTAAACGGCCATGGCATCAAATATTATCTCAAAATAAAAGAAAATAATAAAAAAAACAGCTGCAGTATCGGATCTAAATTTTCCAAATTCAAAGCTTAACCTCCACATATAACATGAATAATATAGTACACAAATGTCAGAAAATTCAAATCTTCTAACTAGTACATGTAGGAATATCACATTGTTAATTTTACAATAATACTTATACATTGGCCAAAACAACAGATATAATAATATTACACATCTGATTGCTGGTATAGCCTGAGAATAATACTATATTCGATTATATATTACACATCTGATTACAGGCTATACCTGACAATAATACCATATTTGATTATGAGACGAGGTGTAGATTTTGAAGACAGAATATATAATGCACTCTATGACCTAATATAAAGAAAGAGTTGCCACTTACCACGATGGGGTTAACGATAGGGGTTGGGGCAGCAAAAACAGGCTTGTTCTGGACGATGCTGGGAGGAAGAGCAGACGACGAAGAAGGAGAAGAGGAAGAAGAGCCAAGCCTGGCGGAAGCGCAAGGGCGTAATGCGGGTCTCCTGAGAGAGGAGGATTGGGCAGGAGAGGCGGAGGAAAGGCAGGCGCTGTTGATGGAAGCCGAAGACATTGTGCCAAGCGGCTCTACAACTCGTTTGCTTTATAGTTTATACCCCACAATCACCGCATCACAGCCAACGAGAGCTTCTTCCTTTCAAGATCAGGTTTGAACGTTGGAGAATCAATCTCTCTCTCTCCCTATTAAAAAAAAAAAGCTTTCAATGTTGATCCCATTTCAACCGTTTATCTGCCTCTTTCAGCCATGTATGTGCATGGTAGGTGTGTCCAAATTATAAGGTCCACATTTTCGTTATTTTTAATAAATTGCCATGCTCTTACGGTTTGCCACGTGGGTGGAGAGAACGTTCCAGTACGTCCATTTAATCCTATGTAGACGTTGTCGCAAATCTGAGCTTGAGCTTGAGCTTGATCAATCATCAGAATCATACGTCTATGTATCATGAAATAGATCATTTTAATTACTTACAAATACATATATGCATGACCATATAAAAGCAAATGACTAATATTACCATTATAATGAGTAGATACATTTATTTATAATGTTGGGCTTCTGATAATTATGCATGCCCTACGTATACATCAACATTTTTATATTCTTGAAAATGAGCAAAACAACATAATTGAGTTCCACCTACCTATATATGTAGACAATACTTAAGTATGCACCTTTTTTTTTTTTCTAGCTTCATTAGGAAAAAAAAAAAAACCCCTTTGGCTGAGGTTTTAGAATAAATACGTAAAATTACTAAAAAAAATAAATTTTTCAGCCAGATTGCTAGCCTATATATGATGACATTACAGTCATGATTAGTATATATGTATATAATTAATAATTGATGATGCCAATAATAATTTTATTAAAACAAAAATATTTCACCAATAAAAATGGAGAGAAGAAATTGTTTTTCACAACAAGACAATATCTTCTAGAGGCTTCTTCAAGTAATATATCCTAGGAACTGAAATCAAACATTTTCAAGGTTGCGGATGTGACAGACACAATGTGTGAAGGATTGAAGAGATAAGCCCTATCCTGAAAACATGGTTCTTGTGGATGGTATGGTAACCAAAGGGGATTTTGAATTCGACATCGCATTTTGTGGTTTTTCTGATAATAAATGTTACCCAAATTTCATTCATTGCTATATAACACTATTGACTTTTGGGCATCTGAAAGAGCCTCGATAAGAATATTGTGGGTTCTAAAAGATTTTAAAAAAAAAAAAAAACACACCTAAGAACTTGAATTCCCTATGATTGTTTAATAAGAGTACATATATATATATACATATATATATATATGTATGTATATTGTTCTTCATACGGCTGATGTATAAAGCTTGATCATAGATATTCTTGTCAAGGTTATCGTGCCCTAAATTATCATATCAAGTCAATGGTTTTATTATTATTATTATTATTATTATTTTAGTGAAAGAAACAACAAATTAAATAAAAGAAGTGTTATTTTTTTTTTCAAGGACAGATGAAGTAGCAACTTGAGAATGCAATAGTATATATATTGTTTCAATGACTGGAAAAGAATGTGATTGAAGATATATACAGGCGCCGTTTGATATTGTTTTCAAAATATGTGAAAATATTTTTGTTTTAGAAAATGAGAATTTTTTAGGAATTATGTTGAGAGTATTTTTAAAATTTTTGTCTCGAAAAACATACAAAAAAATTTATAAAAATTACGAGAACGAGGGCCATAATGTTGTTTTGCAATAGTTAATTAATATTTATAGTTTGATTTTGATATGTTTATCAGTTTATGGACGTGGAATAGTTGTTTCAGTTTAAAGTGTTTTTTTTTTTCAACTTTCAAAAATAGAACTTTTCATATATAAAAAATTCCTTTTCCTATAAAAAGCTCATAACTCATACGTAAGTTGTTCTCCATTTTTCTTTCAGAAGAATGAAGAAAATGTCAAATTTTTAAAACTTTTTGAAGCAAGTATCACGTTTTAAAAATATTTATAGTAAATATCAAATTTATAAGGAAAATAACTTATGTACTACGTGAATAATAAATATTTACGCCATAAAAGGTAAACAAATTATTTGAATCATTAATCTATTTATTATGTAAATAAGAATTATTGACATTTAGAAAAAGGTAAATAAACTATTTACTCTGTAAATTTAATATATACTATAAATATTTTCAAAACTTGTTATTTATTAATTAATTTTGGAAAATGTTATTTTCTACAATTTCCGCTTTGGGTTCCAATTTTGATTTTTTTCCCTATAAAACGACAAAACGACATGAGACGATTGTCGTTGATCATGATTTAGTACATCGCCACTTGATAGGTGCTCTTAATTTTCATCTAAAGTATATCATTGATAATAGTCTTTCAATCCTAATTTCCAAAAACACCCTAATATTTATTTTTTTAAAAAAACAAGTACAAAGTAATATTTGATTTCATTTTGTCTACATGTTGTTTTACGTCTTAATGAGAAAAATGATAAATCAGCTATATGTTTGATACGGTAGAAAAACGAAAGGTAGGAAGTTGGAAGAATTTAAAACAAATAATCAAATTACTCGGCAGCGAAATAATTGTGAATAAAAGAAGTTAGAAATATATGCAGGTCAACTATCTCTAAAAAAGAGACACTATTTGATAAAACAGATAAAATAGCGATAATTATTTTCTTATTTTATACGAGGATATAATAGTAACATAACTCACACTACATTTTTATTCGCAAACAATATTATATATATATATATATATGTTAGAAAAAATTGTAATTTAATCCTAGAGTTTGCTTGCACCTGGTTCAACATGATAAAAAAGACAAAGAGGTTCTCTCTGATCTAAAACTTCTCATTCTTGGATCTCTTGGATATTTATATATATGTACATACATATATATATATATATATATAAATATATATATATATATAACTACTAATGTTGACGCATAAGTTTGGTGCATGAATTGTGGCCAAGTCATGAGAGAGGGAATAATGATTCACATTACCTGTACTGACCCTACAAAGCGGGTACTAAAATCTGGTAACCATCTTCCATAGCACAGATTTTTCTTGGCAAGGGCGGAGTTATAAAAATTAATAAGAAGCAGGATATTGTTGAACTAACGGGTGAGACAAATAAAGATAGAATTTTAAGAAAAACAAAATACAAGTTTAATAAAATTTTATATATAAAACTAAAAAAAAAAGGCAGATGCCAATCCTCGTTTGTGGATGGCTCCACCCCTACTTATCGGAAATGATCTCTTCATGAACGGCAGTATCATGAGAACTTTTTAATTTCTTCCGTGAATTGGTAGCAGAGGGACGGAAAGAGGGGAGAGAGGAAGTTGGAAACTTAGAAGAGATCAATTGCGTGTAATATTTGTTATTTATAAGCTTAGGTATCGCTAGCAAGTAGCAAAACTCCAAAATGTCGACATTTTGAGCAAACCAAAATTAGGCCATGTCGACATCCTATACCCATCTTATTGTCTCTAGAAGTATTCATGCCCCTCTAGTAATTAAAGAGATAGTCATATAAATTTTTTTTTTTAAAAAAAAGAAAGAAAGAAAGAAAGGAACAGAAATAAAAAATTAGGAAATATAGCTCTGTTATTTCACCTCTTTAACTTTGTCTTTATTTGTTTGAATTGATAGTCATGATATAAATGAGGACGAAAAATCTATAGTTTTTAGAAAAAGACATGGATTTATAAGGGGTTTATCCTCAAGTTTTTTCTTTAAAAAAAATGCCTTCTAGCATAATTCTCTTTAGGAGAAACTTAAATTACATGTCACAACTTTTGCCGTTTTAAGATTTATGTTACAACTTTTTTATGGTTCGAATTTATGCCATTTCATTTCGAAAAAAAAAAATGCCATTTTAGTGATGAAAATTAAAAACTCCAATATTTATTGCATAAATATTTTTCTTTTAATTCTTCATGTCATTCCTCAAAAATTCTCTTGATCTACCTCCCCACAAAATAGAGGTGTCCGCGGGAAGTTTGAGTAGTTTTTTCTCCAAAGTACTGACCAAACTAAAAATAGATTTTATTTTTAGATGGTTCAAGGCATTTTGATATTTGTAAAACCAAACCAACTCACTCATAAGCGGATTTAACATTTTTTAATATTTATCAAAAATTATAAAAATGTCTAAAAGTTTACTTTTTAAAGTCTTAATATAAACCAAAAACCAAACTAAAGAATCACAACAACACGAATTATAAGTTCACTAATAACCAAACTAAAAAATCAAAAATACAACCAAATAATATAAGACAATACATATAAATTTTAAACTTGAATTAAAGCTTTCTATTTGTGTCGATAAACCTCTTCTCCTACTAATATCCTTAATCAATGCCATGGTGAGTTGGGCCAGGGTGGAGAAAGGTAATGTGACAGTGACAACATAGCGAGTAGGCCAGCGACAATCAAGAGAATATACATTGATTGCTTGATGGGGAGGCAAGGGTTTCATTTTATGAGTTAGTCTTGGTTGTATATATTAGTTCTTTACTTTGTTTTTTTTTTAGATGATGGTGATAACTAATTAAGAGAGGTGTAATTATATAGTGTGGAAAGGTGCATCTTATATAGGTTGAATTTTTTATAATGACCAATAAAAAATTAAAACAATAAAACTTCTTAAATGAAAAATTAAAAATAAATTTATATAATATGATCGTTTGGCGGGCAATTTGGGTGGGTGGTTTATGTGGTTTAGAAGTTTAAACCACTTACCAAATCACCTAAAATAAAATGCATCAGTTTAATTTGGATTGATTTGTTTTGATTTAAATTAAGCAGTTTGGTGTATTAGTGGATTTTTCAAACGTAAAAATTACATAATTTGTCCATTTTTTAGGGAGTGAATTAATATCTGTCTTCGTTATACAAATATCACTTATATGTCCATTTTTAAAAATTTCATATATTCAGAACCCTAAAATACCTTCTAACTATATATTATCATATATTTAAATTTTTATAACAAATTTCCTTATTTTTTGAATAGTTAAATTATGAAAAAAAATATACATGTATATTTCTTATTTTAACATATTACATTGATGCATTATCATTATCACTTAAAGTATTAAAAAATTGAAATGAATGTCATTAAGTATCACTATCAGTACGTATCATTAACTTAATGATATAACAATTATATAACTTATAAGATACACAAAAAGACTTAATAAATACTATATCATTAATTTAATTACATATCACAAAAAAATAAAATATTATTCACTTGAAATCTTAAAAAATGAATGTCACTGCATATTATTATCATTACGTATCATTAACGTAATGATATATTAATTATATAACTAGTAAGACATATAAAAAGACTTAATAATACTGTGTCATTAATTCAATTACAACATCTTAATTTTAATTTATTAGTAAACTATATCATTAATTTAATCACAACACTCTAATTTCAATTTATCGGTAAATCCAACTTGTTTTTAAGGAATTTAAAAATTGTTATTTTAAATACTAATTTGAATTTAAGCAACAAACACCCTAATTTCAGGGATTTTTTATAAATATAATGATATCATAATCCGTTTGAAATTATAAATACGTATATTATAATTATTCTAAAAAAATAAATTAAAACTAACAATATCATTATTATGGTCATTAATGTCTTTATACATATATATTAAGACATATAAAAAATATTCATACACTATAAACATATTTTAATTCTACAAATGAAAAAAGGGTGTAAGTCTCATTAACCATTTTTCAAACAACCCATTCACCAAACAACATCAGGGTACTGGGTTAAGGCGTGGTGGTGGCTGTGGGCTTTTTGGGCCTCTATACACAAAATTGTTGGGCTACTAACGGGCCGTATATTTAAAATCACAAAAATATAAAAATAAAGTAAAATAAAGTCTGAATTAGATACAATATACAAAACCCTAGAAGCAAGAAAGGAACCAAGAACACAGAGAAGCTATCTTTCTCGTCGTTCAGATCTCTCCCCCATTCGAAACCACTCTGCACTTCTTCAGGTACTTCAATTCTTCTTCTTCATCTACTTCGGCGAATCAGTAAAGTAATAGCTTTTTAATTGATTGAATTGCGTTTGATAATGATTCAGAAATCAAATCTGAATCACCAGGAAAAATAGTAGCTTTTGCCTGATTGAAGAAACATAGTAGTAGTAGTATTTGCATCAATTATCGAATTGCTTTGATCTTTTGTACAGATTTTTAGGGTTATTTTTCCCCCTGTTGCAGGATTAGGATTAGGGTTAGCTTTTTTCGAAGCAATCGGTAACAATGGCTTCTTCGTCATCTTATCTACCGGCTACTACCGATTCAATTGCAGAGGCTTTAGAAGCCAAAACCCCATCGGAATCAATTTCAATTCTTTATCGCGTTCTCGAAAACCCTTCTTCTTCTTCTGAAGCCCTGCGGATAAAGGAACAGGTCATAGCCAATCTTTCAGATCTTCTTAGGCAAGAGAATCGGGCTGAGGATCTCAGAAACCTTCTTACCCAATTGAGGCCTTTCTTTAACTTGATCCCCAAGGCAAAAACCGCAAAGATTGTTCGTGGGATTATTGATGCTGTGGCTAAAATTCCGGGGACTTCTGCTGATCTCCAGATCTCCCTTTGCAAGGAGATGGTGGAGTGGACTCGGGCTGAGAAGCGGACTTTTCTTCGGCAGCGAGTTGAGGCGAGGCTCGCTGCTCTTTTGATGGAGAACAAGGAGTACTCGGAGGCGCTGAATCTGCTTTCTGGATTGGTCAAGGAAGTGAGGAGGCTTGATGACAAGCTTCTGCTTGTGGACATTGACTTGTTGGAGAGTAAGCTCCATTTCTCTTTGCGGAATCTTCCAAAAGCGAAAGCCGCTCTCACAGCTGCTAGGACGGCGGCCAATGCTATTTATGTGCCCCCAGCTCAACAGGGCACTATTGATTTGCAGAGCGGAATCCTTCATGCCGAAGAAAAGGATTACAAGACCGCCTACAGTTACTTCTTTGAGGCATTCGAAGCCTTCAATGCTCTTGAGGATCCGAGGGCTGTGTTTAGCCTGAAGTATATGTTGCTGTGCAAGATTATGGTGAACCAGGCTGATGATGTTGCAGGAGTGATATCATCCAAAGCAGGTCTGCAATACGTGGGGCCAGAGCTGGATGCCATGAAAGCAGTTGCCGATGCACACTCGAAGCGGTCTTTGAAGCTCTTTGAAACAGCTCTTAGTAATTTCAAGGCTCAGCTTGAGGAAGATCCAATTGTCCACAGGCACCTTTCATCCCTCTATGACACACTGTTGGAGCAGAATCTTTGCAGGTTGATCGAGCCTTTCTCGAGAGTGGAGATTGCTCATATTGCTGAACTGATTGAGCTGCCAGTTGATCACGTGGAGAAGAAGTTGTCTCAGATGATTCTGGATAAGAAGTTTGCGGGGACTTTGTACCAGGGTGCTGGATGCCTCATCATTTTCGACGATCCCAAGACTGATGCGATATACCCTGCAACGTTGGAAACCATATCTAACATTGGCAAGGTTGTAGATAGTCTTTATGTGAGATCTGCTAAGATAATGGCATGAGGATAAATTGTTGGGAGGCAGTTTCTCTGCTTTAATGGCTGGTTCTCGTTCTAGAGCAGCGGCTTGTGGACTCTCAGAGTGCACACAAGACAAAAGTAATCTCTTTTTTGTCAGTTTTTATCATATATATGTAATTTCCATCATCTTGGCATTCATGTTAGATAATGTAAAAACTTTTAACGCTCCTGGCGTCGCATTTCACTCATGGTTACTTTGTTTGGAAGTAGAGCATTCAGGCACTCCTTAGATTTATTGTTTTTTGCTTGTTCTGAAAAAAATTGACAACTCCATTGAAGCATTTGATTTTATGTCTTGTTGAAGAGAGAGTGCTAATACATGAAACAAAAAACTTATAGATGGTCATGGAAGAAAATCAAGAATTTAAAAAACAAAAAAAAAAAAAAGTCCATTATAGAGAAGCTTGTGAACGTGTGTTGAAGATTTTGAGTTGTAATTTGTATAATGTGTGCTTGGGAGCAAAGTCGTTTCTTGAAAAAATGACTCTACTTCGAACACACAATTCCATTTTTTCCGCCACTAAAAGGGGAGCTTTCTTTCTTTAAATGCTACGATAAGGTTGGTTTCTTGCATTGGCTTTGCTAAGTTGCGCCTACTTTTGTATTCTGCTTGTTTTTAATATTGGTCCTTGGTAGTTTTTCAATGCCTTAAGAGAGTTATAGATTACATTGCAAGACTTCTGCAAACTTTAGAGGGCAACAGAACGATGTTGTGTGTGGATTTCAGTTGCTCTCTCTCTCTCTCTCTCTCAAGGCATTTCAGTTGTATTCTTTTTGAAAATGAGAAAAGAAATTGCGGTCTGCTTGGATTTTGTCACTTGAGGATATAAACTGGTAGAGTCCATTTAAGTCTTCTCATATATATATGTGTGTGTGTGTGTGTATAAAATGCTTCTCTTAATATTTGGAAAGAAAAGGAGATATGCAAAGCATAATGAAGCCTTAAAGGTGAAGCATTTGTAAGCAACAAATTCTCAGTTTGTAAGGATCATGATTCTAATTGTATATTATCGCAGGAAACCCAAAAAAATAAAAAAATAAAAAAAGAGAGACAGAGAGAGAGAGCGAAAGGAAGCGGTCATGTCTTATGCATATGTTTTCATATTAGCAAAAAATTATTCCAAAATAGTACGGAGAATACAAATTAATGCAAACCTTTTTTTCTATTTCTTTGAAACTAGATATGAATGCAAACATTTGAGTTGCCAAACAAATATACTTCTTGCAAGAAGAGACGGAAAAAAAGGTGAAATGAGAGAATAATCTAAACAAATGTTGTCCAGAGGACAGCTTATTCTTTTATTGTGGGTTTTTAGTGTAATGGACAACCAAAAAAAAAAAAATTTCTTTATTCGTGCACCTCTATTTCCAGGAGGGAATGGATATCCTTTTTCAACCGGGTTTTTTTAATTTTTCGAAAAGAAGAAAAGAAGGGAATTAGACATGGTAACTTCGAGACTCGTAACAAAATAAACAAATACATAAAAACAACTTGTAACATACATAACTAGGATATGATAATTATGTGCCTGCGCCGAAGTATGATTATCTTATATCTATGCCTCAAGAAGCATTTGTAATTGTTCTAGTAGTACTTCTCTAGCCCCATTCAAAAGCCAAACCAGGTTTGAGTTATGCCAACAACTACTTTGGAGATAGTCTGATAGGACAAACGGAGAATGCCACACAGCGCGCTGCTTTTGCAAGCATGAAGCGCTCATTTTCTGTTAATGGCCTCTCAATCACCTTCACAACATTTGCGTCCTAAAAAAATGGTGAACAAACATCAGAAAACACACACAATTCACAAGCGAGGCCGCAAAAGAGAGACTAGTATGTTCAAAGAAAATGGTTGGCAAGAAATAGATGCACTAACTTTCTTCTGCTGTTGAACTGAAGAAGGCCTCACACTAGCAGTATCGCCGATCACAATAACGTTGTTCACATTCCCTCTATCATCCCTTTCCGCTGGTGACAACGTTGAGTGCCGCCATTGCCCGTTAACAATGTACTTGTAGTTATACCTGAACAGCACACGAGTATATAGCTGAAGTCCTCATAAAATGTAAGACTCTTAATTTACTGCTTTATTTTCGTCAAGTGCACACGATTAGTGATGTCCATCAGAAACAAAAATATTTATTGAAAAAAAAAAATCACAAAGAGACCAGCCATATCGTAGTATAGAGCATATACATAAGTTCTGTGATAATCCAGATCAAGTTACTATTTTCTATGCACTTACTTTCCTTGAGGAAGCCTAATGTCTACTTCATATCTTGGTCCACCTTTATGGTTAGCTCGAATTGGTTCTTTCCAATTTCCAGTGAAATCCCCAACCAGATTTACATCCTCACCCTGGCAGACACAATAACGTGGACTGAGACAAAGCACCAGCAAGACATAAATCTTATAGCAGGTACAATGTTTAACGATTTCATTTAAATGCTTAATTCTTAATAATGTTTAGTCTTGGTTAGACACATAATAGAAATGATATCAGGAATTGTCAATCACCTCTTGGCCATTCCACACGAATGTTACAGCATGTGTTGGAGGTCCATCATGTCTGCCATTTTCCACCATAGCTATGAGGTCCCATGTTGCCCAAGCAATAGCCGGTCTGCTTCAATCATGATTCATTGAGGGAATAAATTCTCAAGTCATAGCATCCATGAAAAACAGCTAGACAAAATCTAGGACACCATGCTATGAAAAAGGATTACTGAGAAGGACCTGTCAGGCTTGCATGAATGCAATCCAGTGACAAAATTATAAGCTGCATGAAGGGAAGTATCGGTCATCCAGTGCAGGTATGCTATGACGCATGAGGGAGATCGATCAAATCCCGTGGTACAAGTAACATAAACACGGTGATTCTTTTTTAACAAGCGTAATAGCAGCCCCACACAAAATGGTAATTTCTTCCTCATATCAAAAGAATCTCCATCCCTGCAAAACAAGATGCCAAATTTACTAGTGAGCATTTGGCAACATCATTCCAACTAAATAGTAACAACTTCCAACTACTACGGCCTAAAGCTCTTACATGTTATAGTGTAAAATAAAAATAGGTTACAATGTAAAGCCCTTACATGTTATAGTAAATTAGTTCTAACTTTTAGTTCCAACTGTGTTGCCAAATGCACTCTAAGTTGTAGCCAGCAAGTGAGCTCTAATTAATAAGGCTTTATCCCCCATCAAATTTAAGACTTGCTCACGCACCCTCATTAAGGATGAATTCCAGAAACGGGATATTGTGTAGAACCTGTTCTTTTACCTTATAGGATAATTGATCATCAGGATATCAAATTTTTGGCATGATTCGTTGATCAACTTCGGTTCAAGTCCCCAATTTTCTGCCTCAATTCCACTTTGGAAATTAAGCACAGCAGTGACTCCCTGCAGCCAAAGTTTCAAAGCAATTCAAGAGCAGAAATTTGAAGTGAAACAAATAGAAACAACATATAGAACAATCGCCAAATGCGATTTGTTCAGTGCAGATTCAAAAAACAAACTACCGAAGGAGTAATTGTTATATCTCCTGCAGCCAATTATGAGTACGCAGATATACATGTATACCCTCTATTTCTGAGTCAATATGATAGGCTTCCAACAACTCAGATTAGAGAGAGGCACTTTTCCCAAGATAAGCATGCAACAGAACTCACCAACGTGTTTGACAAGGTCTCTACATCAGTTTCTGATTGTATACATGATCCGACATATATCTGCTCCGTAATCTAAAACAATAAACCGACCAGCCACATGAATTAGTGATACAGCAGAAAACCTGCCAAAAACAACATACTTAAAATAATGTAATAACCAACACAAGCTTACAGCATAAGAATAGCTGAATAGCACACCTTACTATAACGCATACCAAGCGAGTGATTATAGTAAAGCTCAGCTTTAGAGCGGTCGAGTGCCTTGACATATTCCTCCAGTGGGAAATTCCCGTGAGCCCAATCACCTTCTCCAGGCTCGTCTTCAGAGAAAATACAAACTAGTTGGCTCACACTTACTGGTGAGGGGAGCATATTCTTCTGCATTTGTGATTGAACAAAGCCATTTTGATCATTCAGACATTTCCATCCCTGGGGTTTTAGAAACTTGGAAGAGAACATTACGAAACCAGAATTCCCCCCGTTCTCCGATGACGCTTGCAAACTCGACGCCAATATACTCTTGTTCCAAGTGGCAATAGGAACTTTACCTTTGTTAAACGAGTAATCTAGATCATTCAACAGAAGCAACTGTTGAATTGGAAAAGGAGAGAATGGTCTCTCAAGGATAAGGCTAAAAGACCCAGTTTTCTCCTTCAGCATCTTCCTGAAGAAACCAAAGACTGAAAAAAATAAAAATGAAAAACTTGATGAACATGGCAACCTTCAAAAGTTAAAATCATTTGGAAAATACTTTTAATTTAGAAAAGTTTTAAACTTAAGACTCTAATAATCTTGGCAGTATAATTATCCAATGTAATCACCTAATTTTTACATCTTAAACCAAAGTTGTATCGTTCATTACTTCATTGAGGTGAAATTAAGCACACCACAAAAGTAAATTAAGTCCTAATCAGGTATAACGAAAAGGATGAATATCATACTGAGTATCGCCAAAGTCCTTGATCTCAATAAACCTTTCATCAGACGAATCAGTTGCCTTCTTCAAAGTGTCACCCACCATAACTATTCTGGACTTCTCCGCATTACCCTTCAACGGTCAAAAGATAAAAAGAAATGAAATCTTTACATCAAATAGAAAAAAAAAAATAAAATTATTCCAATATAGAAAAAAAATAAAATTTAAAAATTAAATACCCCTTTCTTAAGAGCGTGAACGAAGATTTTGCCGTCGACAGAGAGAGCGAACCGAATACCGAGGGGCTTCTGGAGAGTGACCATGTACTCGTTCAGATTCATCTTCAGCAACGAATTGTCTGACATCGCCGAAACCCTAAAACCTCGGCCATCGAAACGGCGTCGGAGGTTGTCTCTTCCGACGGCGGGAGTGCTAATAACACGGCCGCCCCAAAACGACGTCGGCGTCGGCCCAGGCGGCGGAGATCGGTCGAGAGCCAGAGCTCTGCAGCAGGAGAATTGCATAGCTGACATTTCTGCTGCTAGGGTTTCTGGTAGAGAGAGACGATAACTGAAGTTATCTCTTTCAGCTCCAAATCTCCATTTCGCTGTTGCTTCGCTTGTGTGAGACTGTGAAGAAGAGGAACGTCCAGTTTCTCTCTCCTCTGCTTTTTTCTGCTTTCTGGAGAGAGAAAGAAAGAGAGCTATCGGCCACAGAGTTGGTACTAACAATTTGGGGGACCCACAGGTGTGGCTTTGTCAGTGGCGCCCACCTTACAAGGATCTGGTGTCTGAACACTTTAATGAGAAACCGCCACGTTGAACTGTTCAGCCACGAGCGACTACCTCGCTCATCAATGTGGATTAAGAATCACCCAATAACAAGTCGCCACGTACGAGAAAGGACAATGTGAGGGTGTTTGTGTAATTTTGTAATTATGCGTTCGGAATTTTATAACGTGCTTAAGGGCAAGAGCAAACGAGCTCAGATGTATTGATATAAGTTGGGGGCATCTAAGCAAATACATTGCCGTCATAAATCTAAATGGGGGCGAAACTGAAAATTCTGTTTTTGGTCTCGGAACCAAAATAAGAAGACCTTATCTAATTTATAGTATATTTTTATTATATTTTTTAGATTAAAACTAGTAGTTTTATAAATAATAAAATCTTGATCTATAAGATTAAATATTTTTGCTGTCCTCAAAAAGAAAAATAAATAAATAAATAAAAGTACAGGAAAATATCTGAACCAATTAACCCATCACTATTTGCATAGATATAATACAATTTTTTTGTAAGTACTATCAATAGGTATTTTGTTTCCAACCATCATATTTATAAAAAAAATATATATTATAATTAGATTTACTAGTTTACGCTATTTATAGGATCTTCGTCAAAGAAAGACCGAGAAAGAAATTAAAGAAATAAAGTTGACATGAGTTCTAAATTAATCGGCCTCAAATCGAGTTTTTTTTTGCTACCCTTAGATGATTGAGTTTGATGTAATCTTTCAGTTATTCAACTATCTTATATCATTCCTAAATATTTATTGAAGAATTCTAGAGAACTTGGCTCTACTGATGGAGCAAGAGTTTTTAGTTGTTTTTTGTGTGATAAAATTTTAATAGTTTGATCCACATAATTTTAATATTAACGGTTTAATTTTTTGCTTTGAAAGAAAACTTTTTAGGTCATACTATTTTTAACATGCACATACATACATCCAACAAGCCGTGAACAAAAGACCCGACAATCTGATAAATGTCTCAATTAACCCATTTAACCCAACTTAAGTTAACTCAAACTCTACGAATCCGATTAGTAATTCAACCCAACCCAACCCCCGAGGTTTCATTGGGTGGGTTCAGGTCAACTCATTTTAACCCGAACCTACCCAATCCATTTATATGTATAATATTTATATTTTATATTTATAATCTTAATATAAATTATACATACATAAAGTTGAAAAATGCATTTTGACGTGTATTATTTCTAACATCCGTGTATTATTTTGTTTCTTCTTATTTTTATTTGTTTTGATAAATGCTCTTGCTTGCATTCGTAAGAAGTTGACAAATGCATTTTGACAAAAAGTATGCTTTATTATTTTTTTATATATAAATTACTAAATAGAAGCTTATTATATTTTAAGCAAAGTGACAGATATTGTATTACAAATATAGAGGAAGTTTGAGCGGAAATACTTGGAATTGGAGATTAGCAATTATGAACTAATTGGTTGATGTTTCTTAGTATTTTTGTTGTATTAGTTTATATTATGGTTTATTTATTAGTTTATGACTTAATGTATTTGATTTGAATTTGTTATGTAACCTTTATTTTTTTTTTGGTTGGATTTAATTTATTGAAACAATTTTGGACCTTTATAAGACTAATGTCTTATGAATTTTAAATTTTTTATTCATTTTGGGTAAATTGTTGGTTTTGTTTTTT
This sequence comes from Artocarpus hirsutus, assembly GCA_946598075.1. Lineage (NCBI taxonomy): Eukaryota > Viridiplantae > Streptophyta > Magnoliopsida > Rosales > Moraceae > Artocarpus > Artocarpus hirsutus. Next base: position 23,782 of record CAMOHE010043028.1, read on the forward strand.
GTTTCTTTATATATTACTCAATCCGACCAACCTACCCAACCATTTAAACTTTAATTGAGTAGGTTGATTTTGAATTTTTTGTTGATTAGATGGGTTAAATTTAAAATGAACCTACCCAAATTTTGATTAAGTGGATTGAGATTTTCAAAAAACTATCAACCCGCCCGATATTTACCTCTACATCAAACTATTTAAAATTAAATAAACGGTTAATAAAACTTGATGCACTAATAGCGTAAAACTGTAACACCCTGAAGTTAATTAAATGTAATTAGAATATTAAATGGTGAATTAGTGTGCCATGATGAGTGTTTTAAACTTAATTTGATTATTTTGTGAAAATTAGGAAACTTTGTGTTGATTTACTCTTTTAGTGATTTTTAATTATTCTAAATTGTTTTTAATCGTTAATTTAGTTTTTAATAAAGCAATTTGAATTTTTGAAGACAGTGTATTGTTGTACACAGTTTTGTACAACTGCTTTTTCTTTTT
>CAMOHE010043028.1:24293-40422 GCA_946598075.1 Artocarpus hirsutus
ATTACTAAATAGAAGCTTATTATATTTTAAGCAAAGTGACAGATATTGTATTACAAATATAGAGGAAGTTTGAGCGGAAATACTTGGAATTGGAGATTAGCAATTATGAACTAATTGGTTGATGTTTCTTAGTATTTTTGTTGTATTAGTTTATATTATGGTTTATTTATTAGTTTAAGACTTAATGTATTTGATTTGAATTTGTTATGTAACCTTTATTTTTTTTTTGGTTGGTTTTAATTTATTGAAACAATTTTGGACCTTTATAAGACTAATGTCTTATGAATTTTAAATTTTTTATTCATTTTGGGTAAATTGTTGGTTTTGTTTTTTGTTTCTTTATATATTACTCAATCCGACCAACCTACCCAACCATTTAAACTTTAATTGAGTAGGTTGATTTTGAATTTTTTGTTGATTAGATGGGTTAAATTTAAAATGAACCTACCCAAATTTTGATTAAGTGTATCACATTTTATTTATAAATTTCATTTTAAAACCCTGATTTTTAATCAAATCTTTACTTAATTAACTTAATTGAACCACCACGTCACCTCCCGTACTCCGGGGCGTGACAAAAACAATATGCCCGATTGGAACATTACACACGTACACGTACATTCTTTCCAACAAAAGTTGATTTTGATCCCTTAAATGACAATAATAATATTTTATAGAGTGAACAACTTAACAATAATATTTAAAGATTAACATCGCTATTTTAGTGGTAAAATTAGCAAGTGAAAAGGTGTTGATTTGATATGAAGTTGTCGTTCACTGTTACAATGCTAGAGAAATGCATGGTTTGATAAGCTTTATAGGGTCTTTAGAAAAGTACTTTAAACTATCAATTTAGATTTAAGAATATAACATTTGAGTGCTTTATATTATAACTTGTTACTGTAGCATGTGAGAAATTTACACTATTTACACTTTAAACTATTTGTTTGAACTACGTTTTCAAACACTCTATTAAATGGAGGACATAAAATGGTTTATAACCCTTTTTTAAGATGATTAACAATCATTGATAATGTAGTATTGCGTATGTAACAACACATTAAATTTACACACATAGAATAATTGTACTTAGTTACTTTTATTAACATCACCCTTTGGTAATTTAACGGCAGTGCTCTTTTCATTTCCATTTATAGAATTTATTATTCATGCATGAAAAAGGAATTTAAAATTATGTGATCTTACTTTAAATTTGTATTTTGTATTATATAATTACAATATGATTTTACTTTAAAAGCTTTTTAGAAACGTGTAGTTTTGTATTTCACATCTGGTTATTAGTAGCGCGGGGTGTGGTAACTGACAGATAAGTTTGAAGCTATGTCGGGTTGTATACATCTTCACTAGCTAGAGTGGATTTGATTTTAATTAATTGGTTTTATCTAATGGTTTTTAGTGGATGTCCAGTAGGTCATTCTTTTATAAGTCTAGATGCCATCTTTTGCCTAGGTGCTTCATTTGATCTTTACTGGTGAATCCAGCTGTTGTCCAAAATCATTTTTGCTTATAGTGGCCGGTGTAATGCAACTTTGTTTGAACTATTTTTAGTTGAATGAAGTGTCATTTTGTCAAAAAAAAAGAAAAAAGAAACTTATTACTTCCTTTTGTGTAAGGGTGTCTCGTTTTCCAATCCCCCTAATTCAACTCTGTAAAACAAATTCAATCTACTATCTTGCTCAATGTATTGTCTCCTAATTTGTACAAAACATTTCAAGCCGTTGACCCAATTGGAATCCTGTATTACTACTTCCTCAACAGAGTATTTACCTCGTGTTATACAAGCATTGCATTATACACGCATGAAATGCATGTATATTATATATGTATGTGTATATATATATTAATTGTGTATATATATATTAATTATGGGTAAAGGATTTGAACTCTTCGTTTATTAATAGAGCGGTTGTGGATTTATTGCTAAAATATGACTGCAATCACAATGCATATTATTAATGCTAGGCGTTTAATATCGTTCATGATTTGATACGTGAATTCCACTCGTACAGTCAAACTTGTTTTTGTGGGATTCAAGGTGGTATACAGATCGTGAGATGGCTTTCCTTAGTCGGTCCGCAGCCCTGTAGATTGAAACTAAACAACCCCAAGTTTGAACAGCCAATATTATCGTCAGTTCTCATAACTCTATCATATATTCTAGAACCAAATATATATATATATATATATATATATATATATGTCAACCCTATGTGGTTTTTTAATTTTTTTTCTTCCTACTTTCCTCATTGAAAGATGTCGTTAGGTTACTTTACGAATGTACGTACCTGAAAAAAGTATAAGAAGACGAATTTTGCTTCCGCAGCCAGTTTTGAGTCTTCATGATCTCCAACCAAATTCTTGCATTTTATTATTATCTAGAAGACAACAACAAAGGCCGCCCATTATACGGAAGAGCGTTGTCATAGGTATTACGTTACGTATGCTCTATTCTTTCTCAATAATTTATTTAATTTATCACCTTTCTCAGGTATTATTTCTCCAAAATATAACACCCGTATCTCTCAATATATAAATATATATATATATATATGCATATATAAAACACCCGCTTGCATATATGTGCGAGTGTTTATTTAAAAAGAAAAACTGAACAGAAAGAGCTTAGAGGAGTACGGCCATTAGTATTATTATATTAGAACATTAATTATTAATGTTTAGTTTGCATAATCAATGTTAGTTTTTATTCAAGGATAAATAATAAATTGAAAAGAAAACAAAACAAGAAAGAAATAAAAAAGCCTAGTGGGTAGTTTTCAGTAGGAAAGCAATAATTTCTAACACATAATTGGCGCACTACTTTGAATACCAATTTCTGGAAACACGATCCTCTTCTAGCGGATCACAACCTAATTCTCATGTGCTATGGACACTTGTCTTTGCAACTTCAACCAACTTTCAATAATAAATCAAATTCCATCTTTCTTTTTTTATTTTGCTAAGTAGTTACGGATCTCTATTCTAATTTACTCTATTTTATTTGGTCATTTCGGAATTGTTATAATAATTTTACACCATATTATTATTCTTTAATTTTGAGTCTTAAATTTTTAAGTTCTATTAAAAAATCATGTGTTGATGCATGATTAATTAATGAAAAAAATAGATTATTATATGCACAGATAATTAGCAAAATCACAAGCAAAAATGCTACCATTTTTTTGGAATTAGGAAAAAACATTATTGTTCGTTCAACCCTTTCAAAATATTATATATATACACACACACACACATATATATAATATTATTTGTTCAACTATCTAACCATACACCATCACTTGAGAGTTTTTGAGAGTTTTTTAGTCAGGCGTCGCCTACATTGGAAATGAGAGTCCTTCCCTGATTTCTAGTCGAAGATATTACGGGGACAAATTGCTTATTAAGTTATTTGATAGATCATATTTTCATTCATTTATTGATCACGTTTTTCAAATGAAAAAAAGGGACAAATTATAAAGTTGGCAAGCTTTATCTTGAAAATATAATGTCAATTTCCGCAATAAACCGAAGAAGAGAGTCTATCAAATTAAGTAAAAGAAAATGAGTGGGGAATAGAGACGTGGGAGAGGACGAAAGACTAGAAACAAAGGAAAGAAAAAAAAAATACCTATACAAAATGAACCTTAAAATTTGGTACTAAAACATATTTATTCATGGGACCATTCAACAACATATAGGACCGTTTAGCATAGTTTCTACCTGTGCTTTTAATCAATAGAAGAAGAGAAACAAAAGTTGCAGCTTTTCAGTAAGTGTTTAGAACCATATTTTTAAAAGAGCTTTAATGGGTCAACATAGTTTCAATTTTTTTTTAAGTTACAAAAATGCTATATTTAAAGTTATTATGTATCATTAATACTCTGGTACAAATTTCAAAGTCTATTTTAGAAGCATTTTTTTAAGAATCTACATTTTGTGGTCTTAACATGAAACACTTTCAAAAAGCAGTTCTGATAGTTCATTTAAATACTTTCAGAAGCAACTTTTGGACTTAGGAAGTCAAAAACAACTTCTAGAAAGCCTTCTCAAATAGGCCCATAAGGTGGTAGTTCTTTCAATTTTCAATGTCTTCCATAATAATCAAGAGGAGAAATATAGACCAGAAGAATAGGTTGAGGCCAAGTTTGTTGAAGCATAGTTTTTCCCAAAATTAATGAAAAAAATATTATGTTTGCATGTGATACAAGTGTTAAATATATTACAAAATTGCAGTATGAGCTAAGTTAATCTCTTGCGTGTTTGGACTAAAGTTAAAATTGTGACTCGTTGATAGTTAGAGACATGGGAAAGGACGAAAGACTAGAAACAAAGGAAAGAATAAAAAAATACCCTTAAAATTTGGTACTAAAACGTTTTTATTCAAGGGATCTTATTCAACTACATATAAGGTGGTGGTTCTTCCAATTTCCAGTGTCTCCATAATAATCAAGAGGAGAAATAAAAACTAGAAAAATTAGGTTAAAGCCAAGTTTATTGAAACAAAGTTTTTCCCAAAATTAATGAAAAACTATTGCGTTTGTATATGATACAAGCAATAAGTGCATTATAAAATTGTGGTATGAGTTAAGTTGATATCTTGCAAGTTTGGACTAAAGTTGAAATTGTGACTTATTAATAGTTAGAGACATAGGAGAGGACAAAATACTAGAAACAAAGAAAGAAAGAAAAAAATACCCTTAGAATTTGCTACTAAAACATATTTATTAGGGAACCGTATTCAACAACATATAAGGTGGCGGGTCTTCCAATTTTCAATGTCTCCCATAATAATCAAGAGGAGAAATATAGACCAAAAAAATTAGGTTAAAGCCAAGTTTGTTGAAGCATAGTTTTTCTCGAAACTAACGAAAAAAATATTATGTCTATGTGTCATACAAGTATTAAGTGTATTATAAAATTGTGGTATGAGCTAAGTTGATATCTTGAATGTTTGGACTATAGTTAAAATTGTGACTTATTGATAGTTGGAGACGTGGGAGAGGATCAAAGACTAGAAACAAAGGAAGGAAAGAAAAAAATACCCTTAAAATTTGGTACTAAAATGTTTTATTCAGGGGACCTTATTCAACAACATATAAGGTGGTGGTTCTTCCAATTTTCAATGTCTCCCATTATAATCAAGAGGAGAAATATAAACCAAAAAAATTAGGTTAAAGCCAAGTTTATTGAAGCAAAGTTTTTCCCAAAATTAATGAAAAAAATATTGCGTTTGTATATGGTACAAGCGCTAAATACATTATAAAATTGTGGTATGAGTTAAGTTGATATCTTGCTGGTTTAGACTAAAGTTAAAATTGTGACTTATTAATAGTTAGAGACATGGGAGAGGACAAAAGACTAGAAACAAATGAAAGAAAGAAAAAAAATACCCTTAAAATTTCATACTAAAACATATTTATTTAAGGAACCATATTCAACAACGTATAAGGTGGTGGGTCTTCCAATTTTCAATCTCCCATAATAATCAAGAGGAGAAATATAGACCAAAAAAATTAGGTTAAAGCCAAGTTTGTCGAAGCATAGTTTTTTCCGAAATTAATGAAAAAAATATTGTGTTTGTATATGATACAAGTGTTAAGTACATGCATTATAAAATTGTGGTATGAGCTAAGTTGATATCTTGTGAGTTTGGACTAAAGTTAAAAGGAAATTTGCACCAAATAACATAATTTCAACTTTTAAGTAAGCAAATAATACACTTTTAAAAGTACGTAGCATTTTTGAAATCACTTACTCTTTTTAAACACTTGAATTTCTAATCATACCCCATTTTTTTTCTTCTTGTTTTTTTTTCTTTTTATTTTTGTTATTTGTCTACTCCTTCGTTTTTTATCTATGTCATTCTATACAAAAATAAATTTTGTTTTAATCTAAGTAAGCTATTTACTAAACTCTATTGCATTTTGATTTTTTTATTTTTTCCCCAATTAATAATAACCTAATTCCCACATTCTCCCAAGTTAAAATGGTGACATATTGACAATTTTTAAATACATTTTTTTGGTATAGGATTCTAACAGAAGCAAAAAGTGAAGAGGTAGAGTACTTATATTTGAAAAAAAAAAAGTTATATACGGATATTTTATGTTTTAAGGGATTTTGCACAAAATGTGTTTGAAAGAGTTTGCAAATCGTGTAATTTTAAACTTGTACGTTGTAATGAAATTTATTCCCCCTTTTTCGTGGATATAACCGAATCACGTAAATTTTTAAATTTTTAATATTTTCTATATTTTTGTCTAAACTTATTTTTTTGTTACATTTTTTAATGTGTGTCTTACACCTCAACAACCATAGGTCCGCTGTATTGATCAGAATATGTCAATCTAGAAGGTCCGCTGCAGCCAATAAATTCATGTGGAAAAATTGTTCAAATTGATTAATGGATTTTTTGTTTTTGAATTGATTAATGGGATTATCCATTAATTCTTGGGGTCCCCATTTTGGCTTTCGCAAATCAACATAGCAAGGACAGAGACACGTGTGAATGCAAGCATTCACTAAAATTAATAATAGTACTAATCATCACAATAAACAAGCTTGCTTTAATTAATAAGGTGAAATAAATAACAGTTTTGGAAAGTATGTGCATGCAACATTGAAGAAGAAGAAAAGTCTAGCAAAAGAGAGTCTCGACTCTTGGTGAGCCTTAAAACAAATATGAATCAACGTAGTCAATTAGCATTGGATTAATTAACAAATACAGCATTTTACCCCATGTTTGGCTAAGAAAGTTCCCACCACAAACTCAGTTATAAACAGCATAAAGCTCTCACATGCTACAGTAACAATAAAAAAAATTTGATACAGTGTAAAATTCTCACATGCTACAATAAAAGTGGTTCTAACCACTGGTTCCCACCACCCTTCTAAACACCTTTTTAGTGGACTCATATGGTGCACGAGATTTTCCTACGGATTAACTCTTTGTTTGGCAAAAGTAGTGAAAACTACTTTTTCAGTTATAAACAATGTAAAGCTTTCATATGCTATAGTAACAATATAAAAAAAATCATCGCTACAATGTAAAAGCTCTCATACGCTACAGTAAAAGTGGTTATAACTAACAGTTCCCACCACCCTTCCAAACACTTACTAAGTTTGGGTTTTGATTTGCTGATACGCTGATCCAACAAGAATCCAAAAGGGTTAAAAGGAGTCTTTTTCTTTTTTCATTTCTTCCAAAAAGAGCAATAATAAAGTGTAACACTAACAAAAACTCAAGAAATTAATTCACATTCATTAAAAAAATTCTAACGGGTCGAAAAAGTGACTTACTAATAAACATATATCTTTTAATCACCAGATTTGTAAAAAAATAATAATAAAAAAAAAGATTTAAGTTTAATAGTAAAAACAGACCTCTACTAATATGATCCTCATTGAAGATAAATATATATATATATATATATTAATTAACTAATTCATGTAATGTAATGATATAGCATATTATGAGCTGGGAGATTAGCTCATTAAGCTGTAAACGATAAGAATTTTCAATCACATCAATCACGCACGATCATAGGCTAATAATTTTCCTGAGATGATTTCTTTTCTCTAGAAGTTTTCCAGAGAGGATAGCGTCTGTGAAACACTGCTGTTTTATCAGTTTCTGGACTTCTAGAGAGACGTGTAATTGGGGAATGAAAACCTGGAGATTCCTCAAGCTAAGTTGGTGCCCTTTATCTGCTAATGATCTTAAAATGACCTGGAGATCATGAAGTAACCCCTATTGGCCTACTAGGTTTTGAAACATGCACAATTATTATTTTGAGAATTTTATATGGCAATAACATCACCCTATTATAACATATAATTTTAAGGGTGGAAACTACTATATATATATATATATATATATATATATATATTATGGATATTTGTTTTTCAACCATTAGATTTACAAGAAAAAAATTTAATTTTGATTATATTTAATGGTTTCTTAACGTACACTATCGAAAGAGTTTTTCACCCAAAAATCCTTTAATTTTAAATTTATATTTTAATTAATTTTTGTTAAAACTATATAAAAATTATTTTTTCTTATTCTTTAGCTTAATTTTTTCAAGGAGAACTTTTAATAGTGTGGAGAAAAAGAACCTCATATTTTTATTAGCTTGTGTTGAACTAAAGTATTGACAATCCTTAATACAATGTTGATATAACTTAACGATTAAGAACTGAATATTTTCCGTTTTGTTGTTGGCACCGTATTGTATTAATTTATTTTTATTTTTATTTTTTTTTTATGAAGGGGGCAACTTTTGTTTTAATTGCTTGTGATTTTGCTAATACAAAGCTTGTTAACTCATTTGGCACTCTTGCCATATAATCCTTCCGCCACAACAACAATATTATGTCACCATCGTGGCAACCATATATGAACATTTATGTCAAAAATTTACGTTGTTCACGTAAATTCTGTAATTGGTTAATTTGTAGGAAACAAAATATTATGGTCTTATCGTGTTTGCCTGCTCCAATATGAAAAAGCTCAATATTTGGGTACATCATCACTTGGGTCTTATTAATTTCAACCACGTACAATTTTGATGATTTTTTTTTTAATTAAATGATGTGTTATAATCTCGTTGACAAGACATGACACCAAAATTGGAAAAAGAATTTGAGTCCTTTCTTAAATAACGCTCTAATACGTACTTGTTTGTAAATTGACATGGTGGAAAATGGATTGGAAAGAAATTGGAGGGATCTTTGAGAAGAAAAAAATGGAATCAAACCGAACAAATGTTCAATTATTAAATTTTCTTTCCTCTTCTCTCTCTCGCCTACAAAATATATATATATATATATATGGATGTCACACCGTAAAATCTAGGAGGTGACGTTGCGGATTCATTAATTTAATTAAGTAAGTTTTAGTTAAAATATACCAATTTAAGGAATTTATTAATTATTAAAATGTGATAGATTTAAAACCTTTTAGGTGATTATTAAATAATAAAACGGTTAAGAGAAAAATAAAATAAAAATAACAAAGAGGGAGGAATACGTGTTGGATCTCACCAGGCCTACAACTTGTGTACACACATAGTATCGATAATAATTAAATTTACAACCGCAGTCCAATGACAAGAAAGGGAAATTAGAATAATACATTCCTTGATTAAATGATATAAATAACCTACTCAGGGTTTTCTACTACTCGCGAGTCCGATCAATAGACTCTTCGTCGATCTCAAGCTGGATTCTACCTAGAGGGGAAAGGTTTGAAAATAAATAAATAGTGAGTGAAAGGCTTAGTAAGACTAGGCTTTAAAACAGATAAATAATTTGAATATGAAATTTATCTTTCAAGAAAAATAATTACAAAACAAAATTAAATAAATAAATTCATTTAAATTATTCTTATCAAAATCAGTTCGTCCAGAAAGTATCTTATTATCTTTCTTGGACAAACCATAATTATCACTATCGTAGTGGTCTAGTTGGGTTTTGGGACCTGCCTCCAAAGTCACATTCTACATGACCCAATCTCTAAGTATGACATCATGCCCATCTATTCATTTCTATAGTTATTAAAATCTCATTTTACTGAGTGTATTCATTTACATTCATTATGCAATTCATTATGAATATCATTTTGTCCAACAGTTTATGAAAACAACTGATAAAAATCTTTTTCAATTATTCATTGAAAATATTTTGAGAGAATTCTTTTTGAGGCCAAAATCATTTAAAAACATGGCTACCAAAGAAAAAAGGTAGAAGTCCTACCTCAATACCCAGCACCGCAGTTCCACTCTGCGATATGTTTTTCCCCGAAACCACGAACAACCTTAAATATAAACTAAGTTCATCAATATCTAACTTAAGATATTCTATATTTTTAAGCTATCGTATGGTGTTCTAGCGTACTATTTATGCCTGTAAAATCATATTATAAAGTTAAAATCTCAATCTAGGTTTAAAACAGCGAAAGCGGGCGAAAAATGACAAATTTTTGTAAAGCTCGGTTGGCCTGCCGGATTCCCTAGTCTGACCTGCCGAACTGTTCAGTTCGGCCTACTGGCAAACCAGGACTAGCTTGCCGAACTGTTCCCAAGTTTGGCCTGACAAAGGCATGAGTCCGGCCTGCCAAACTGGAAAACTCTAAAATCTTCACTTCCAACCTGTTTTCTTAATTCCTAAGCATACAAAACATTCATAGAAGATAGAAAAACATAATAGAATACTTTTAAACAAGTTTTACATAGAAATTTTCAATTAAATCAGAAAATGGAGAAAAATAGATAGACTTGGTTTAATTCGTTTTTCATCAAATCAAGCTTAGATTTTAGATGTTTTGAGTTCTACTAACTTAAATTTAAGGTTTTCTAAGCTCATAAAACTCAGATTACAACTTTCTAGGGAAATTTGAAAAATTAAAAAAGTTTTGAGAATTTGAAAAATAAACAAACTAACCTCAAATCGATGCTTGAAAGAAGTTTGTAGAAGCTCAATCACGCTCGTAGAGTTCCAATTTAACGGAGGATTGAAGCTTGAACTCAAAAATTTTTGAATCAAAAGAGAGGGAAGAGGGAAGAGGGAAAGGGAGAGGCAGAGAGAGAGGGAGTGTCTGAGAGAGAGAGAGGGGGAGAGAGCGTGAGAGTGAGGAAGAAAGAGAGAGAGAGAGGAAATAAATAAGAGAAAGAGATATGCTTTTCAGCAAAAAAACCACACGCAACACGTAGGTTTCAAAAAGACATATTTGGTATTTGACAAATTGTTTTGTTTCAAAATTTAAAATAATAAATAAAAATAATTAAGATTAATCAAAAGTAAATAAAAATAATTAAAAGCAACATCAATTTAAAAACATCATAAAAATAGTTAAATTAAGTTCAAATTACATCATGGCATACTAATTCACCATTTCATACACTAATCATGCTTGATAAATTTCGAGGTGTTACAATATATTTATAATCTTCCTATTTTTTATATTTTTCCTCACTTCGTACTTTACTTTCTTTTTATTATTCATTCAATATCTTGCCAAACAATATATATAATGTTAAAAATATGAAAGATTCCATGAAAACAAAAAAGAAGATTCGAATGGATTTTATGTAGGACATTAGGACATCTTGTAAAGCAGTTAATAGTTTTGTTAGTCTCAGGTCCCAAAATGATTTTTTTTTTACCTGAATATCCTTATAATGCGAATTGATATGTATGATGTTAAAGTTTGAAACTTTAATTAGCAAATAGTGAGGTTTAGTCTATACCTATATCTTTTGCCTCTTACTAACAAGATTTCATCATTGTATTAGGCTAACGTGATCTAACCAGTCAGAAGTGCAATATAGGCGCATTGTCCAATTTTAGGGAGATTGTTTATTGACATGAATACATGGTCCAATTGGTTTGATTATGTGGACGCAAATTAATTAAACACATTAATGAATCAGAATAATTCAATTATCGTCATGTTATGAGTCTTGTGACCAATTCAGGAGAAATAAATGAAAAAGAACAAGGTTTTTTTTTTCCTTTGGAGTTAAAAAAAATAAATGAACCAGAAAAATGTATATTTTTTATGCAATCTAAGATAGACTTTTAAGCATGTTTACCAAATCGTAAAAAAATGTAAAGAAAAATGTAACGAGGTTGAAAAGAAGAGTAAAGTATTAGGAGTGAGCATAAAGTATTCTCTTTCTAATGTTTACTTACTTATTTAATGGGATAATAGGAAACAATTTCATTCCCGTTCTGGCGTTTACTTACTTAGCAATGAAGATCTTATTCAATATAATTATTAAAATATTCTTTTTACATAACTAATAGCTATTAAATAATAGCATTTGAATTTGGACATCTAAATTAATATGGTATTCATTCTTTTTAATAGGGAATCAACACCAAAGAGTATGGGAGGATTGGTATTTCCGTTCCTCATTCCCTATATTGTGTGAAGCCCATAAAGTTCTAATTACTGATTTTATAAGTAAACATATTATTAACAAGGAAAGAGACATTTCCCTTTAATACAAAGTAAACATACCTTAGTTCTTTAAATCATCAAGACTACAATAATATGTGTATGTGGATAGATATTATATAAATTTCCCAAAAAAATATGTTATCATTATTATATGCAAGGATGGAGTGACATATAGATGAAGGTAGACAGCTGCCCCTTAAACTTTTTTTCCTTATAATGTTGTATATGAAATTCTATTAAAATTATATTTCTCTCTTAAAATTACACTCCACAAATCCCTGAAATTGTATTTCATCTCTCTTAAACTCAATTTTATCCCACACTTTATCACTTCAATCGCACTTTCACCACCCTCTTCATACGCACTTAAATTAGCGTGAGAAACATGTTGAGAAAAGGCATTTTGTTGAATACGTTGCGCCACTTCTATCGGCGGTATGAAACCAAGAAAAGAATTGCACACATATATAGACATATAACAAGACAAAAACACTACGTACTTCAATCATATATAGAAGTTATTACACACAATTCTTTGCTTAATCACATTACACGATGCTTATTTCACCCAAAAACATTACGATTGTACAACTTCAACTCTCAATAAAATGAAAGTAAAAAATTGAAAAAACCATCCCTTTTTTACTATTGTAATTGCCCAAAAAGCTTTTCATACTATCATTATTATAACTTTCCTTTTTCTTTACCCAAAAATAATAATTTTCCTGTTTCCTTGATGGAAAATCATAGTATCTTTCGAGAAATACAAAAAAAAAAAAAAAAAAAAGAAATGAAAAGGCTATGGCAGACTCGAAATGAACTATATGGGAAATTACACAAAAGAAAATAGAAAAAAAAAATCCTACTGTGAATTCATAGTAAATGACAAAAAACTTTAATTATTGGGATAAAAAGATTCTTCCATTTCCGAAACTTCAGAAAGGAGGGAAGGTTCTTCCCATGGAGTTGACACTAGCAAAGAACCCAACCAAGTCTTGCCTGTACGGAAGAAATGTCGATCGTCTCTTCTCTGCCTTCTGATTCTTCAACGCTCTGTTCTTCACGTAGAAAACCTCGTGAGCCGCCGCCATATTCTTCCCCTTCCCACCGGCGGCGGTGGAGGAAGCGGCGGAGATGGCCGAGCCTCTATTATGGGCGATCGGCTTGATCCCTTCTACTTTACTGACCTTATTCTCCTCCGACGGTGTCGTCGTAGACTTCCTCGAGCCAAACGACGGCGTAAGGAAAACGAACGACTCCTTGCCGTCGCTGTGGCTCCGCCGTAGGAGGTCGCGGAATCGCCAACCCCTCGAGGAAGATCCTGTCGACTTGCTCTTCTGGCACCGCGCAGGCGACTGCGGAACGCTGCCTTTTGGAGTCCACACGCAGTAAGTCCCCGGCGGAATCCCGTCCAACTCGTCGGCCTCCGAGCTTGACGACGACGACGGCGGATCTTGAACCACCTCCTCCTCGTCGCCGTCCCTTAGACCTGATCCATCTCGCCGGTGGTCCTCCTCCTCCTCCTTAAAATCGCCTAACAGAAGGTCGCGATTGAACACCGGGAAAACGGGGCCGATCTGAGCTCCGTTCAGGAAAATCTCGTCGCCGGAAGTAGTAAGAGAAACGAACTCGAAATCTTCGTCTTCCTCCGGCGGAGGAGCATCGCCGCCGGAGGTATCCAAGTTGAATTTGCCGAATTCTCTGCAAACCTTAGTGGCGATATCGGCGAGTGAATCGGAAGAGTAGCTGCTGAAGCTGGGAGAGAAAAAGACTTCAGAGCTTTGGTCTTGCATTGTGGCTGATTTTCAGTTTGGATTTTAGACTATATCTATATGTTTATGTCTGTATATGGACAAAGGTGTATATATATATACATATATATATAGTAGAGAGAGAGATTTTATTTTTTATATTAAAAAAGTATGTACAGATACATGTACAGGTAAATTAGGGTGACGCACGGAGTGCTTCTGCTCGAGGGTAAGTATTAAATGAAATCTACTGAAAAAGAAAAAAACGAAGATAAGCATTAAAATACCTTATTTTATTTTATTTTATTTTATTTTATTTACGAAGAAAATTGTGTCTAACATTTACGTCAACTCTATAGAAATTTTGTGGTAGGGTAAAAAAAATCGTATTAATGTAACACATTTGGATTAAAAAAATCATATTAATATGATATATTTTGAAAATGTTAGATCGTATAAAATTTTAAAAAAAGTGCAATAATTCAGTACATTTAATCGAAATGTTAGAGTTTAAGGTGTGCCGTGCCTATCAATGGACAAAAATATTTTTTTTTTGTTTATTTTAAGCCCTAAGATTTTTTTCCTAATAAGGTAGGGGTTATTTCCAAACATTCCCTATATGATAGGAATTTTTTTCTTATTGAAATCTATGTTGTTCTATATCCATTATATATGTGTGTCAATTGAGATATGGTTTTATAATTGACGTATGAGTTTTTTTTTTTTTTTGAAATGACGTATGAGTTGTTTTTAATGCATTACTTTTATTTTTTTATTTAGATTTTTTTTGTCTTTAATTTTGTTTGGCCTTTCTATCTATGACTTCCAGGTGTGATGGCTATAAGATTTTAAGCAGGCAAACATCGACATTGACAATAGGTTTACCATTGCATTATTCAAAAAACCAATTTTAAAAAAATCGATGACTTATTTTTTATAGTATTTGACACTCTAGCGGTGTTAGATGTATGCCAATAAAAGAAGTGCGTATTAAAAAATATTATCATATCATAAAATCCTCCAATAACTTTTTTTTTTTTCCATTAAAGACGTTTTATTTTGGTAAATAGTTTGTTATGGCTTTTAGTCCCTTCTCATACATTTCCTTCCTCATGGTGTACACGTTTTTGTGCGGCTAATTCACACGTGTGCCACTGGCAAAAGGACGTTGAAGTGGAGATTCCTTTGATTTTTACACTATTCTATTTTTTTCCCCTTTCCGCGTAAAATAAGGATTTGTACACATTCTTTTCACTTTTTCTTTTGCACGAAAGTCTAATTACATGTATGATTGAAGTCTGACTATTAAGTCTATTGCAGTTCGAGATTGAGAGAAAGATTCACCACTTTCATATTCAATGTCTCTAATCCCAATTCAGCAATTGAAATTTTAGAGAATTAAGTGCACAAGTACATTGATAAAAATGACAAAATAATGTAATTTGTCATCGTATTTCTTTCATTAATTAACTCCTCTATTCGTTGAGTCGAAGTGTTCGTTTCGTCTAAGTATATTACAACTCACCAAATTAAGCGATTATCTAGGTAAAGATGTTCCGAAATATGAGGTCAATGAGTACTCAACACGTGTCCCACCCCATTGGCAACCGTTTGATTCCACTACTTTTTGCATGGGAATCATTGTATAATCTGATAAAAATTTGACAGTTTAGACTTATATCTTACATTGTAAATTTTTTTTTTTTCTGTTGGAGGTACATGATAGTTGAAAAATAATTATATTCGATAAGCTTGCTACTGGAATGTCTGTTAAGAGCTCTCACATGTGTAAGTGCTAAGGAAAGAATGGTCCTACTTTTAGAGTGAAGAGTTGTACCGTATTTATAAAAGTATTATTCAGGTGGATTTTTAGACCTAACCTAATTTGAGCAATTATCAATTTTCAATATTCGAAGTTTGCAAGTTTTAATATAAATATACAAGTTATTGTATTTCCATCACTAATGTTATAAATACTTATTTGGGCAATAGAATAAGCATTATGCAATGAAGCACATAATAAAATAACATATCAAATATGTTGATTTTACATTTTTAGTAACAAATATAACATTAATATTAATTTTTGCGTTGAAGATGGTCCGTTTAACTTCTATGTATAAATGTATGAAAGTTGTACGTATGTCATGGAGAGGTGTTGATTTTATTTTTTAATAACAAATATAACATTAATCTTAATATTTGCGTTGAAAATGGCCCCTTTAACTTTTATGTATAAATGTATAAAAGTTGTACGTACGTCATGGAGAGGTTGCTATGCATATTATATATATCACTTGGTCCATATTTTATGTTGGTAAATTGTATTTGCATATTTTATAAATACTAGGTACCACCATTACTATACAATATTTTTATATATGTGTATTGTATC
>CAMOHE010043029.1:0-40145 GCA_946598075.1 Artocarpus hirsutus
CCCCCCCCCCCCCCCCCCCCCCCTTGCTGCGGCACAAAACTCCCGAGAAGGATGAAGTCGCGACTGAGTTTTCGTGTGCTTGGGCCTCCAACGGTGGTGACCTTCAATCCGCAAATATCTGATGGCACGACGTTCGATTCGCCATGGCCAGGCCGACGAATTTTGATTCACAAATATCCAACAGTGGTGACTTTCAATATGCCATGGTGGAAGCACGGGTGCAAATTTTTGCCTCTTAATGAAGCTCTGACGGCAGCGACCTTTGATCCGTGAAGATCTGATGACGTGACATTCGATTTGCCATGGTCAGAAGCATGGGTACCAATCTTTGGCTCCTAATATCACGATCTCGTCCATCGCCGGTGCGGTGCATGTACCGAACAGGAAAATAACGTCAAGAGACGAAAAAATTTGGAACAGTTGTTCAGATTTGATTGTTATTATTTTGAGGAAAAAAGGGATTATTGTTGTTTATCTGTCATTTTGTGAGATTGCCAAAGGATTTTGTTATTATTTTGATGAAAAATAAACAAAGAAAAAATATTTTTTTGATCTGCACAAACGCATTTTTGTTTGATCTACTTTTTGATACAAAGTATTTTGTTATTATTTAATTTGACACAGATGCAGTTTTATATTTGGTCTGCTCATTTTTTTTGTAATCCAGACGTTTGTATTAAATAATAAATTTATAGTGTAGATAATTTATTTCCCTTTTATTTATACAGTAAATAGATTTAAAATATAAATAACTTATTTATAATCTTCTTTATCGTGTAAATATTCATTATGTATACAGTAACAACCATTTACGTTGAAAATATATTATTTACTATCAATATTAAAAAAAAATTACTATTTACTTCAAAATGTTTCAAAAATATGTTATTTTCTTCATTCTTCTTATACTTACATACGTAAAATAAAGATTTGTTAGACACACTATACTGTATTGTATTGTGTTATATTACATTATATTTTTTGTATATAATATAATATAATATAATATAATATAATATAATACGGTGTGTCAAATATGCCCTAAGTATATTAGGTGAGGGAGCTTCCTTGTCCCTGACTTGTAGGCTAATACTAACCCCCATAGCAACCGCATCTCTTTTTAGCTCGTGTTTGGGAACCTGCTAAAAAAACAATTGTTTAAAACAAAAAAAAAACTAAAAAATTGAAACTTATGTTTGGTAAGTTTGTCAAAATGTTAGTTTTAGTTGGTTTAAATAAAAAAACTTAAAAATTTAATAGAATTAAAAAAAGATTGAAACTAACAATGGGCCAAACAATAGTTTTTTGTTTGAACTAAAAAAAACAGAAAAAAAAAATAAAAAGGAGTTAGAAGCATGATTGCCAAACATGGGCTTAGCAATCCCCCTTGGGAGCGGAAGCGGGTTCTTGTGCCCATAGGTCAACCTCACCCCATGCTATGTTAGCTCATATTTTTCTTGCTTCTCATGATTCGGATTATGAATTGTGTGGGATCGCCATTAATCAATGTGGAAAACAAGTTCCGGTGAAAAAAAAAAAACTAGTGTTATCAAAAACCGTCAGATAATAATTCTCCCAGTAGGATATTCCTCCTATAGGAGACACAGAGATAGTGATGAATGAAAACTTTGGCTGAAAAATAATGGAAATTCATTGCTTGTGGAATTTAGGTTCGTGAATCTTGCACCGGTTAGGTGACGTTAATATGCAAACCTTAGAAGAAACACTCGACATCTTCTCATCCTTGTAGTGCTAGAGTTTGCTAACATCAATTATTATGAAAACGGAAACGTGTCACTTTTATTTTTATCGGTCAAGTGGCCGTTTAACAAATTGGTTATAACTAAAGTTTTTAGTCTAAAAACTGTAACATGTGAAAGTTTCATAATAGAGCAATTTTTTATTTTTTACTATAACTACTGAGAACGTTACGCTGTAATTAGTTATAATTTATAGTATAACTAAAGTTTTTAGTCTAAAAACTATAACATGTGAAAGCTTCATAATAGAGCAATTTTTAGTTTTTTTACTATAACTGTTGAGAACATTATGCTGTAATTAGTTATAATTTATAGTATAGGTTTCCTCAAATAATAACAATAATAGTGAACTAGGAAGTCCTGTTGGCACTCTCTCTTTGTGCCTTGTCTTTTTAGATTTGTTTAGAGCTTTGGATTAAATTCACATCGCAAATTCTTGAAGCTCTGATTGTGTCATTCTAATCTCTTCCACACTTTTCTTGGAATAGATACTCGTTTGGCCATTTTCACTTTGATCCACACACATTTTCTTGTGAAAACTCCTTTTCAAAGTTGACATCATTATTGTATTATCCTTTTTCTTTTGGAAAGTAACTGCAAAAACAAACACAGGATCACCCCATTAAAAGCTAATCTATCTTTTGTTAAAAGTTTGTTGGCAATAACAAATTGTGGAGACAACATACCACCTATACACCATGTCACCGTTCTCTTATTATTTATTAGTGTATAGTATTGAAACAGAACGATATCCTAATATCATTCTGTTTTGATGTTGTTAGTTTGGTTTTTTTTTTTTTGGTTCCCATGTGCTTCACACGAGTTAAAGAAACGTAAGTTGATGCGATGCCCAATTGATGTATTATTGATATGAGTTGGAAAATTGCTTAAGTGCATTCTTCCAACCTGTGGTTGTGCTGCTGCTACAATGTAGTAGGACCACTTGTAAAGCATTAATTGACACTACACCATACTATTTGTGCTGTATAATTTTTAGGATCATGTGCTGGATTTTGGGAATCTTCTCAAGCATTCTTTTTCCTTTTATTTTTCTTGGACAATCTTGATTTTACCTTTTATGACCTTCTCTCTCTGTCTTGCTTGATTGGTAAAGGTAATTGATGATTTCAGTCGTGCAATAACTCTTCAGAGACGATTTCTCTTTATTTTGTTTCACTACTCGTGGTAAGGTAAATTATGATTTAGCTGTGGTTGTTTCATTCGCAATAATTTTTTTTCCGGCCAATATAGGGTATTCAACCCTATCCCTAAGAGTTTGCTTCTCGTGATGTTATGTGTATCTGTAGCGTGGTTGACGACAGTGACGAAGTTAAAAAACTTGTTCACAGAGACTTAAGTTAAATAAAAATTTAAAAATAAATTTATAGTGTAATAAATACTTAAAATCCTATAACATTTTTTAGTATTTTCGTATACTTAAAATCCCATACTATTAGTATTACATGGCCATTTTTATTTACATTTTATTTTTGAAATTATGTATGCAATAAAAAATATGAAATAATAAGGTATAATGAAAAGCAAAAATTAGGCGTATAGATGAACTTTTTAAAAATGTTTGCATAAAATTTGAAATTATAAAGAATTAGTTGAGTGAAATTATACGAAATAGAGAGAAAATTACAAATTTCAAAAATTGATTATAAGATCACTGTTTGCAATTAAAGCAATTTTAGGGGGCTGAATGAGAAAAATAAGAGATAATACAAATTATATAAAATTGAAAAGTGTTTGTGGGTCGGAGGGCTTGAGCCCCCATTGGAGAGCTCCCATCGTCATTGGTTGATGGCCTTTGTACTGTAATATCGTGGCTTCTTAATCAATTGGATATTCTTATGGATGGCAGAGGTTTGTCAAAATGAGTTATATAAAAGCTCTTCCCTGATATGTCCAGGTACTTCCCCTTTCTAGGCCTCTGATATATGTTATGTACAGTTGGCGTAATTAGATTGTACTATAATAGAATTGGTCTTTTTTGGGTTTCTGTCCAGTATTAGAGAGTCGTTTCACATTATAGTCCTTTTATTGGAATTAGATCTTTTTTCAAAAAAAAAAAAAAAACTTATAATAATAACTCTATACGTAGAAAAGAATGGTTCTACTACTTTTCAAACCCACATTCGTATCTCTTGCTTGTTCACCACTCCTTACATTTAAGAAACTAGCTACAATTTTTTTCTTTTTTTTAAAAAAAAAAAAGCAAAAAACAAATTGTTAATGGGGTAGGTGTGGAAGGAATGATTTTGTTTTTGGGTTGGATTATTAATTCCATTATAGTCTAAAATGGTCCAGAGCTACAACAAAAAAAAAAGGGCCAATTGGTTGCTTCCTTAAGCTTCAATATGCTACATATATATATATATATATATATATATATCGAAATTATGCATGGACAATGCTTGCAAAGATTCCTTTGTTACATAACTTTCTTATCCAGCAAACCAACCCCATTAAATCTCAATCAATTATCACTTGACAACCTCAATTCTATCACAACTATATTATTAAATATACATTCCTCTTATCGCCACTCTATCTTACTTGTGCAAATGAAAAAGAAAATGCATACTACAATCCATGTTGTAGGTGAGTCAGCAATTGTAAAGTTTCTGTCTTTCTGACATCTATATCTTTTATTTCTTCTTTCCCCCAACCGACAGGATTGCGTGAAAATACCCAAAGCTGTCTTTTAACTTCTTGTGCATTAAAGAGGCACTTGACAAGCTGCAACTATATTCAATATTGAATTATCTTCACATTTTTGCCCAAAATTATGTCATTTATGTGACTTTACCTTTTATTTTTAAAACATACTACTTAATTTTTGAAACTTTGTTTCGTTAGTAAGTTTTTTTTTTCATTCAATCTTATTAGTTTTTAAACATTTTTTTGTTAAATATTTTTATATTTTTCTTTTAAATTATGTTATTTATGTTATTTTGTCCACCTAATTTTTAAAATGTGCCTTTATGTTTTCAAAATTTTTTTTATTAACAAATAACCTACTTCTTTTCAATTTTGTCTGGAAGTCATTTTTTTCTTCTACCTTTGGGGAAAAAGCTAAACATAAAAAAGAGTTTAAGGGGAGAAATAGATTAAGAAAAAAAATAGTTAAAAAAAATTATTCTTTATAATAAGCTATTCCAACCACGTAAAAGAGTTTAAGAAAAAAAACTTACAAAATTCCTTAAAAGTATAGAGCTCTTGAAGTGTTTTTTTAAGAACATATTATTTTAATTTCTTGTAAAAAAGGCCCCTCTTGAATTTTCTTTATATTTGTATCTAAATAGCATGTTGTAAAAAATATTTGTATGTAATTTGCAGGTATATAGATTGCTTTGACGTGGAGGTCTTGTAAAGTTGAAAGACAAATCAATTTATTAGCTAAACAAAATTGAATGAAAGAGGTTATTGGTAACAAAAAAATCAAAGGGACATAGTAATACGTTTTGAAAGTTGATGGGTAAAATAATATAATTAATATAGTTTAGGAGAAAATTATAAAAATATTATGTAAAAAACTGTCTAAAACTATCGGAGTTGGATGAAAATGGATACTTACTAACTGAACAAAGTTTGAGGGGATTAAGTGATACGTTTTAAAAGTCATAGGGCAAAGTGGCATAAGTAACATAGTCCAAGGGCAAATGTGAATATAATTCTTCAATATTAATCTACCAAAAAAACTATATTCAACATTTTTAAAACCTTGGTTGAAAAATATGCCTCCCATTGCCAACCAATAAAATATCTTTTGTTTTTATTTTTTCAATTTTTAACCCAAAAAAAATTGTATTCTAAACCAAAAAAATACACACGCCAATATAAACTCGAACGACTACATAATGAAAGAAGCTAATTGGCCTTGATTTTAGACCTATTCTACTACTAATGTCCAATGAAACATACAAAGAAATCAAATATAAACCTTGGTTACAGACACGCACTAATATGAAGGGTGTTTGTCTCTTGGTTTGAAATTAATTATAACTAATAAACAGTATAAAATTTTAAACAGCTACAATAAAAAGCAAAAAATTGTTATAATGTAAAGTTCTCATATGTTATAGTATTTTTAACTAAAATTGGTTTCTATCACACTTTTCAAACTCCTTGGTAAACTCAAATGACTAACAATATAAAAAAGCTTAACCCTCGTGAGTTCTACTGGTAAGGTTCAATGAAGCACATAAAGAAATCAAATGTGCACCAAATAGGGACAACGAAATATTGAAGAGGCCCGCCAACTTTTTTCCCCCTAATTCGTTAGTCTTAGGCGTTGCCAAGTGGTGACTTTATAAGTATTTGATTGTGCTATTATATGACGTTTTTTGCAATTCATTAACTAGACAACAATTGAAAATGCAACGTATCATAATACAATTTGATTCATCAAGAGTAAATATAGCAAAATTATAGCCTGCTGGGTGGCAATGATGTGGCTTGATCCATTTATTTTCAATGAAAATGGCATCATCTGATTTGTGGCTATTTTTGCTTGTCAAAATAAAATAAATCCTGCGACTTTTTGGATGTCGAGTCTATCGCAATACAGTTAATAATAACAAAAAATTTTGTCGGCGTTCTTATTGGTAATCTTTCGTTATCAGTTGACGTGTACAATCTGTCATAGTTTGGAGGTCATTATAGTGATCTGACAAATTAATTAATTTAACTTTTTTCCCCTCTCTTTTGCTCTAAAGAGTCATCGTTCATTTGTCTCTTAAAAAAAAATTAAAAAAAAAACGAGCGAAGAAGTCCTTTGCTTATCAATTCAAGCGACTTGCCACTAATTTAAAAACACGGTGGCAAGAAAAAAATGAGAGAAATTAACACCAAATTGGAAAAGAAAAAAAAACAAATAATTCTACATTGGGATATAAAAAAATTACTGTACCGATAAAGTTCAATTTTAACGATGATATTTATACAAATTTGTCAAGTTCATATATAAATATATATTTTTTGTTTTGACGTGATTTTAATCATAGTTTATAAAATAATACAACATATTTTACTATAGAAATAATTTGAGAAAAGGGCAAAAAAAAAAATTCAATTAAATAAATGATATCTTTTTTTTTTGCATTAAAAAAGGTTTTTTCTGAGCACCGAAATTGCTTCAATTTTTTTCAAAAAAAAGAAAAAAAGAACTGTATCGATGAGAGGAACCTAACCAAAGTAGAAACAAAAAAAACTGAAACTGTTTTGATATCTAAAAAGCCAATTTTTTGATGCCTAAAAACAAAAAAAAAAATTACTGACTAAATAAAATTTTTTAAAAAAATCATTTTTATAATTCTCCCTTACTATAATTACCCCATACAAAATAAGAGAACTACAATTATATTCTACATATATATATATATATTACTATATACATATATTTTTCCCAATTGTATTAATATTATTAGTGAGTCAAATGTTCCATCACTATTCACTTTACATGGAAATCAAGGGGAACAAAAATATTCCGGCCTGAAGAACGTACAAACAATTAAAAAAATGAATTTAAAAATATTCAGAGGTAGAAAATCCAAGCAACGAAGGCAGCAAGGTGGTGGAGGCGGCCGTCATTGCCCCTACCTCCAATAACCAAACGCCACTCTATTGGGCCTGTCTCTGTGTGACACGTGGAGCAACCCTCGCCGTTCATTTGCTACTCCCTCCACTTCAGTCCATTCCAGCAACAGAAATGCCAATTCAATCTTGATCTTAAACAAGAATAAAATAATAACGTAGACCCTTTTCACAAAAATATAATAATAATAATTACGTAGAGGAGTTTTCAATTTTATTTCTCCGATTTGGGTTTGTTAAAGAATGTGATTGTCTATGAATCTGTTAACTTAATTTAGTGTATATATTATCCACCCGTTGTAATGGGAGAAGTCAATTGCTAGGAGGACAAATTTGTGAGAGAACTTTTTTATCTTTTTTTGGCTTTTGAGAGAAAATTCAATAGGCAACATTTTTGTCACTAATTTGAGAATCACGTTTTAAAGGCAAAATCACATTCTTTTTGTGACAGTTAACAGACACATATGGAAAATTAAAACCGTTACATTATTATGGATAGCAAAAAGAAACGTTTGTGTCGCTATTTATGTTTTTCCTTTGCACCTTTAAAATAAATGCAAAACACGAATACGTTGCTAATTAAAATTTTACCCTGGGGATTGATGGTGTTAGATTCTTACCCAAAAAAAAAAAAAAAATTATAGGCCGTTTGAAAGAATAGCTCTGATTATTAGTTATAACTATAAATAATATAAAGCTCTTATATACTACAATAAAATGCTATTTACAATTATTAAACCAAAACTAATAGTTTCAAACATATTTTCAAACTATCTATTAGTATAATGTCTTGCCTTCTATGGCTGCCATGATTGTTTCAGAGCTCCCTTTAAGTTTTTTTGCACTTGTACTTCTTTCTTTGAAAATAATAAGGTGACATGTTTGAAATGCATGAAATTGATAGCACGTTTGATATATTAGTTCAAAAATGTTTAAGCCAGTTTAAATTATGAAGTGGTTCAAGCTGGTGTTTGGTGAAATAAAACTTGATGTCAGTTTAAACTATAGAGGTTGTTTTAAACTGGTCAAAATATTTAAAATCTAAATTTTATCCATCATCTAAAGATCACACGTCTAAACTATTTCAATTTTCATTTTTTTCATAAATCATAATTTTCTAAGTACTAGTTCTTATTTTAAATGTTTTATTCTCATTTTAAATTTTTATATTCTAAATGCTAATTTAAAACCACAGTTTAAACCATACAGTTTAAAACTCATAGTTCAAATCATAAACCACACTATTCTTAACCCACACATCAAACGAATGGTGAATCTTGTTTCAGATGTTAATCTCATTTTCGTTTTACTTGTGACTAGCTTGTTTGAAATAGTTTCTGTTTTTATTTTTAAGTAGTAGAAAAAAAGAAGCACAAGCTAAAGCTTTTTAATTGTTGTTATAAATAGTGCATAAAAAATTACTTTTTAATTTCAGAAAAACTTTTAAGAATACTTGGCTTCAAACAAACCCGAAAGTGATTATAAGCCAAAAGCATCTTAAAAAAGTCATTCCAACACTCAGTTGTTGTTTGTTTGAAGAATTTAGATGTTTTGGACCCAAATTTTAAACTCAGCAGGTGTTTGGTAATAAATGACTCAGGCTCAAACTCAAATCCTGAAAAGATACCTGGTGCTCAAAATTGGAGCCAACTTGATATCAATACCCCCTAATTTCAAGCTACCTAACTCTTTCTCACATATAAGCTCTAAACTTTTGACTTTTTTTTTATATTTAAACACAATTTTAGATTTTAAATTTTAATTTTAAATCATATTTTTCAAACTTTTTCATTATAAATCCAATACTTCAAACCATCATAATTTGAATCCTCAAACAAATAGACACTTAGTAAATTCTAAAAACTGATACTTTATAAAGGCAATGCACTGGTAAAGCTCAATTCTAAACTGTAATATATGTGTTGTATTATGTCAGTTTTACACATTCCTTTGTTTTTGATGTAAATTGAGCAGGTCAAACGTCTACTCTATTGGAAAACTTAAAAATTTGTTTGGTCTGTTGGTTTAAAATGTATAGTTTTAAACTTTTTAAATTGAAATATGTGGTTTGAAAAATGAGTTCAAAATGTTATAAACAAAACGGTTAGTCTAAATTTGAGGTAATTTTTGCCTCAAAGTATCAAATCAAATATTAAAAGTATCATTTATAGGATATTTGATAAGTATGGTTGGAACTATTGTTGTGGTTCAAAATATTTTAGTTTATAAAGAGCTTTATATTGTTGTAACTTTTTACTTTTTACTATAACATATAAGAGTTTTATACTATTTAGTAACAACAATTATGGTTCTAATTGAGATTGTCACACCCTATTATTTTTATTTTCCAAAGATTACATCAAAAATTTTGGTTTGGATCGTCTGAACTATTGAAACAAACGGTCCCTGAAAAAAAAACATAATAAATTAAGAGCCCAACGTAGGACAGGAACGGTTAGAGAAAGGCATTCTCGAATCCCAATACCCACGTTGCCATCCACTAAAAACGCCAAATTCCAAGAGTCCAGACCCAACGAAAACGGCATCCACTTCCCAGTATTCTCTTCCGCCTACCTTTCCATGTCAACCTTTTTTCACAGTTTTTGCTCTGAAACTTTTTCTTTTTTTCATTTAACATAAGAAACACTTTCCATTCCCATCTTCCCCATCTTCTCTCTTCTCTACTCTTCTACTCTCACCCACCCACCAACCAAGGCAAACAAAACAAAAAACACAAAAAAAAAGAAGCCTTTCTCAGTTTTTCTCCTTCCCTCACTCAGTCACATGCTCTCCCATAGTCGCTCACTTTCCTAAAATAAACCAATCCCAAAAAACGACGCCATTTTTCATGTCGGACTCCGAATATTCCGAACCCGAAACGACGACTACCGTGCCTCCTAAGCCATGGACCACCACCACCGACGACTACGAAAACGACGATCTCTTGCGCGGCGGCGTTTCCAGAGCAGCCAATGCGGTGGCTGGGTCGGAGACCTTGAAGGACCACGCGAGGGAGTTCCTCATGGCTGTCGCCGAGATGAGCGTGGCGTTCGGGAAAGGTTGCAGGGACATTGTGAGACAGAGCTTGGCGAACCGAGATTCGTTCTTGGCGAGGAAGTTCGGAGAGGATTCGTATCTCCGGAGGAGGATCCGAGGGCCTTGCGATAAGGTCCGTGGGAGATTGAGGTTCTTCAATGACTACTTGCCGGAGGATAAGGACCCCGTCCACTCCTGGTCCGTGATCTTGTTCGTTGCCTTTCTTGCTTTTGCTGGTGCGTAAAATCTTGTCTGGTTTCTTGGAAAGTGTGATTTTGTGGCGATACTTGTGAGTGGATAGTACGTAGCTGGCCCAGAGAATGTCCGACTGTGTGTGTGACAGATAGAGAGAAAAAGGAATCTTGGTTTGAGGAAACAGGGGATGATTTTGTCAGTGGACTTTTTTCTTTTTGCTTTATTCTCTTTTTCCTCTACTTTCTCGGAAACCGAACAGCATCTGGAATTTCAGGATTTTTGTTTTTACTTTGTTTTTTATTGCCAATTCTTGATTAACTCGTGGATTTATTTTTCTCTTATATCAGTCACATACTATGTATATCCTATGAAAGTTTTGTTGGGACACAAAAAGGAAAAAAGAGGATTTAAATTGATTTAAATTTCTTACTAATTGGAGAATGCTCAAACTGTCACAGACTTAGACATAGACGGTTTCAAAAGACCATAGCTTCGTTCCATTAATTAGAGTTCCAAAATCCCAAAGCAATTCCTCATATCGGTTTCCAATTTCTGAAATTTCAGTGTAAATCTTCAAATATATGGTTTCTTCACCTTCTTCAAAATCCTTTTTTTTTACTCTCTTTTGGATCGTAGTTTATAGTTATAATTTGTTCAAACATCACTTTGGTTATTATAAGATTGCTGCTAAACATTACTGACATGCTAACAATTTGCAGTTTTGGATGTAACAATGGAACATTCTCCTCCTTCTGTGGTGGTTCCAGCCCCAGAGATTAAGAAAGTGTACATACATCCTCCTAGTGCTGATCGCATAATGCTTCCCGACGGTAGATACGTGGCATATAAGGAGCAAGGCGTTCCAGCTGATAGAGCCAGATTTTCGGTGATTGCTCCACATGCATTTCTTTCCTCACGGCTTTCAGGTTTTATGATTTAATTATTCAAAGTATGCACTCATTTTGTTCTGCCATATGCTTTACATACAAATTATTAATTTCTTATTTTCGGTATCATCGATTCCTTTAATTAGGATTACCGGGGCTTAAGGCATCGCTACTCGAAGAGTTTGGCGTTCGCTTGTTGGCGTATGATCTTCCTGGCTTTGGAGAGAGTGATCCTCATCCTGAAAGAAGCCTTGAATCATCAGCAATGGATATGTCACTCTTTGCAAATGCTGTTGGAGTTAATGGCAAGTTCTGGGTTATGGGATACTCCAGCGGAAGCATTCATGCTTGGGCCGCACTTAGATACATTCCTGATCAACTCGCCGGTATTGATCTCTCCTCTATGTGCAGTACCCTTTTAAGCCTTGTTTTCATGCATAAATGCAGTAGGTCAGCTGAGCAACGTAGTGTGGTTTTCTTCTCATAAAATTGGAATTTAATTATCTTTTTGGACAATACATTGGTATTATATCCTTTTGGAAAGATTAGGTCCTGATAAATCATTTACATTGACCTCTAACTTGCAGGTGCGGCAATGTTTGCTCCAATGGTAAATCCGTATGATCCAATCATGTCTAGGGAAGAGAGACGTAGAACCTGGGAAAAGTGGTCCCGAAGAAAGAAGTTTATGTACTTTTTAGCTCGGAAATTTCCTCAATTTCTTGCTTATTTCTACCATCGGAGCTTCTTGTCAGGAAAACATGATCAGATTGACAAGTTGCTTTCCTTGTCTCTGGGAAAGAGGGTGAGGCATTGAAGATATATGTGGAAGCCTTGTTTTATATTTGATTCTGACTGAAAAGTTGGCTTGCTTCCATTTCGTAGTGTTTTTACTTTTATACTCTATTAAATTACAACAATGGGACTACTAACAACCCCTCTGAATCCGGATGAACATTTTTCTGACTTTTTTCCAGGACAGAGCTTTAATAGAGGATCCAATCCATGAAGAATTCTGGCAAAGGGATGTGGAAGAATCAGTCAGGCAAGGCAATGTAGAACCGTTTATTGAGGAAGCTATAATGCAGGTGTCAAATTGGGGTTTCAGCCTTGCGGAACTTAAATTGCACAAGAAACAGAGAGAAAAAGGCATGCTTAATTGGATTAAGTCAATGATCAGTGAACCTCCGGAGGAGTATATAGGCTTTCTAGGTCCAATACACATATGGCAGGTAAGAGTAATCTTCGTTATTTATTCATTTTTCTTTCTACATATTGAGGCAGGTTAGAGTAATTTGCGTTATTTTAGTATATCTTTTTTCCCCTTCTGCATATTGATGTTACTGTTCAGTAAGTAAAAAACTTTGCTGATATGCTACTTCTAATACTTTACCAGAGGCAAAAGGCTTGTTTTGGACAGAATAGCTAACCAAAATTTGTATAAGGAATTGTTCTTCCGTTGTTTACCCTTTTTTTAAGGGACGTTGTTTTACCTAGCGATGATGGAAATCACAAAATTATTGGACTAGATACTTCGTAGCCAAATCACTGAAATGTATCTCAAAGCCAGAAAATGTCTTCGCTAGAATTAAGCAGTGCTCTGGACTTTTTATATGGAGCTCAGGAGCAGCTTCAACTTTTCTGCCGACGTAACAGAGTTATAATTTGTTATGTTTTATTATTTTTTTTCCAATGGTCTACAGGGGATGGATGACAGGGTTGTTCCGCCATCAGTGACCGACTTTGTGCACCGGATTATACCAGGAGCCGCCGTACATAAACTCCCTTACGAGGGGCATTTTACCTATGTCTACTTCTGTGATGAATGCCATAGACAGATTTTCACTACACTTTTCGGAATCCCACAAGGCCCTTTGGACAACACAGCTGAAGAAATATCACAAAGTCCTCTGGAAGGTGATTCTGTACGGATGGACGAGGTAGCAACACCGGGTGACTCCGCCACAGGCTGAGATATCCTTTTTTTGTTCTTGTAAATTCCATAGCTAGTTCATCTACTCAGTGAGCAGTTAAAAAAAATATGAATACGGCAGTTAATTCTTTTGTTTTCAGCTCTTGAGCTGTTATAGAAGTAAAGCTTATCATTTTACAATAGTCATGTGGAGGAATTGGAGATAATAAATGTTACACAACAAAAGTCAAGTTAGTTGGATTTTCAATTGACTTGGATGCTTCCACTTTTTCATTTTCTTCCGAGCCAATTTTCCTCATGGGCCATTGCTAAACTACTGTAGTTACTTGTAAAAACATTGAAAACTTTTTTCCCAAGTAAAAAAGTCTTCTAGACTTCTAGTCTATATCTATTTACATATATAAAAAGAGTAACTTCATTTCTTTTCTCACTTCATCCCATGTTCCACTTGTCACTACTTTTTCATTTCTTTCTCTTTTCTTTTCTTTTGGTTTTGCTTCTTTAAAAAAGTTTTTTCCCCAATATTTCTCTTCCAAAAATCTTTTTATTTATATACATATATAAATGTACCATTGATGTATTTCTTTGTCTCGCCCCCTCCATTAGCCATATGGCTCTTATTTTTTTCATTTATTTTTCTTCCTTTTATCATCTTTTTCTTCATCAATTTTCTCCCCTCTTTTTTTTTTTTTCTTTGTAAGATTATATCCTACTATTTCTCTATTTTTCTTTTTTTTAATCCTTATATATACATATATACATATGTTAAAATGTGTCTATTATAGATTATCATGCTTAAACACGCATAGAACTAGTTAAAGGTAAAGGAGGAAAAAGGTTTTTATGCATTGACACCATCCAATACTCTTGTTTATACTTGCCGAACTGGTCTTTTGAATTCTTTACAAGGTGTTCTGGCTTCGAGTAGTATTTCTGCTTATAGTATAATTATACTAACCCGACGGAAAATTTTCCATCAAATTTTTTTTTTCAATATCAGCAATGGCCAAGAGCATTAAAAACCCGATTTTACGTTTACGACGTCATTTTACGGATGTTAAGATTCATGTCGTTTATCGAGTCGTTGTTTCTTTGTTGCTGTCGTTTTGACATGAACGACGTGATGCATTTAGTTTTAAACTAAATGCTTCATGTAGTTTACTCGAATAACTACAAATTTGAAAACCTAGAACAACAACGGACTCTAATCAACGACATGTAGCTTTTTATTTGCAACAGGGAGAAAAAGAAATAGTATGTTGTATTCCATTTCAATTATTGTTACACGCGAGCAAAATAGTAAATCGAACCTAAATCAAAAACCGGTATAATAACAGTGATGAAAACTATAAAAAGTAAAACAATACGTCGTTAAAAAAGCTTGAAACTAAACATTTGAATGCAAACTACATGTCGTTTAATTATTGGTACGACATGTTTTTGTATAAATGTGAACGTATAAACGAACGCTAAATTAAACGACACGTAGAGCGACGGGGAATTCTCATGGTATAAACGGCATGTTGTTTCATTCATTACAGTAGCATGCTATAACTACGGACGACATCAGATTGCGAATGCAAACCATGCTTAATGTACAAACAGGCAATCAAATAGGCAAACGAACCGCGTGTTGTCTAACTTGGGTTGTCTTGAGAATTAACGACAATCAAAATATTGAACGCAATCCAAAATGTCGCTTGAAAAAAGAAAAGAAAAAAAGAAATTGGACTCGATATATGTATTATTCACAAACATATGCTGTGCTTTTTTTACTGTCAAATTCTCAATTTATTAAAAAACAAAAAGAAAAAAACACAAAAGAGCATTTTGGACGAGGAAATTCTTTGTACCGACCGTATTTGTAGTGGAAAACCCCCCTCTTAAACATAGAAGTAGACGTATTAGTTGATGGTGAATGATTCTAAAAGAGTGTTTGGTACAGTGATTAAAACTGTAAATATTATAACATATGAAAGCTTTATATTGTAGTAATTTTTTTTTTATAATAACATGTGAAAGTTTTATACTGTTTTCAACTAAAAAGTTGGTTAGAACAAATTTTACCAAAGATGCATGTCATTTCTTTCTGTAAACTTCTTCGTAAAGATAAGCAGCAGTTTAAAAGACATGCTTCTGGTAAAGCACTTTAAATCTCATGTTTCTTTAATTTTATTTCATTGCTCTCAATAATATAGAATTAAGCATCTAATCGGCAATCTCAAAAACAAAAAAGGTCGGTCGTTTCATCAAGATTCATAATTTGCAATGGTGGTTTACTATACCAGAAACGGTAAGAATAAATCAAACGGGCGAGTCCGGGGGTGTCGTTCTACTTTTACTGCGTCGTTCGCAAGAGTTGAAAAGACTGAAATTACCAATTTGCCGCTCCTTGACAGCGGGAATTTAAGGCCAGGGCAATTCCCGCTGTCAAGGAGTGAGCGAGTGACACACCAACCGCACAGAGTAGGGGAGAGCGAACTTCAGAAGCCGCCGTGTGTGTTTCTCTTCATCACCTGTGAAGAAAACATATCTCTCTCTCTCATTTTCGTCCTCCTTCGTTTTTTCTTCGTAAGTAATTAATAAATAAAGACTACATAAAACGAATTGAATGTCGGTGTCGAAGAGGATTCTCTGCCCTCTCTTTCTTCCTCTCCGTTTTCGCCCTTCTTCTCCTCCATCGACGGCTTTCAACCTCAGAAGCTTCCTCTTCCTTCGCTCTTCTCCTTCCTTCGTAACCCTACCTCGCTCCCATTCTTTCTCCTCTTCCATTTCTCGCTCTCCTTCCACCGTGCCTTGCAAACAGGTTCTCTCTCCTTTCTCTCTCTCTAGTTAGTTATTTTGCCTTACTGGTGATTTTTGCTCATCCGTGTCTTTTTTTTTTTGTGGTCATTTTGATCGGTTTTTTTGGCGAGTATCGGATGAATTTCCGTAATATTGTGCGAAATCTTTCGGATTGATGAGCGATGGTTCTTGTTGAGCTGTTGCTATTTGCAGTAACTGCAAATTTTTGATCAGTTGATGTTTTCAATTTTATTCAATGATTTATCGTCGTTTGTGTATTGACTATGGTTTCTACTTTCTTCGATTAGCTCAGTTGTTTTGGATTGCAAGCGTGTGTGTTGTTAATTAGCCTTAAGATTTCCGTGAGCTTGTTATTAAACATGTTTGATGGCACTTATTAAAAAAAAAAAGAAAATGTTTGATGCGGAACAAGATATATAGATGTTAGGGATTGTTTCTTTATTTATGAGGATCTGTTTCATCTTTAGTATTTAGTCTTGGCTACGTTTATCGACTAAAAATATCTAAACTAGGTAAGGCTTTTTTTTTTTTTTAATTGTTTTCATTTCTCACTAAACACTTTATTGTTTGTATTTACTGTTTTCAGGAGAGTTATGGTTGATGAATGAATATTGAGTTTCAGCTTTCTTCCTCTTGACTCTTGAGTTCTTTTTCTCTCTTGGATCGTCTGTTTCGCTCTCCTAGTTTTAATTCTCTATTTTGATTCTATTCGTCAGTCTCTATTCTATCTCTTCTCTCTTGGTCCTACGCCAATATCAATGGCATTGGTATATCGAATAATTTTAGCAATAGAATTGTTTGTATAGTCTGTCGTGTAAGGCTAACATGGATTTCCCAATGGAATTATTGATGTTTTAACTGCACATAAGACATTGCAATGCCGGTAATTCTTTATGGCATTAAGGGCCTTTACTTCCTTGAGTAAATTACGGTAAAAACTTTGAATACCCTTTCTTAATATAATATTCATGGACTAACTGTATGATATCTATTTTTGCAAACTATTCAGGGAATGGATGGTCACAAGGAACAAAAATGGAAAGAAAAGGCAGAACCCAACATGATATCTACGGACATGGAGGGTTCATCAGTTTCTGTCATTGAAGATGTCACTAAGAGACTTGATGGATTAAGTGTCAGTAGGACACATGGCCCGGCCAATGCATCTGTTCAACCCATGCTGTTTGGGAATGTTCAATTGGCAAACGAGGGTCCCATTCAAGGTCAAAATGCTATCTGGAAGCCCGAATCTTACAGGACAGTGAGTGGAGCCACTGCCGTTGAAGTTGAAGAAACACCTGTTGACAAAAGTGCACATCTCAACAAGAGCAGCAGCATAGGACAAGCATCAACATCTAAGAAAAGTAGTCTTGCTTTGAGCAAGTTATTTAAGGGTAATTTATTAGAAAATTTTACCGTGGACAAATCTACATATGCACAAGCGCAAATAAGAGCTACTTTCTACCCAAAATTTGAAAATGAGAAGTCAGACCAGGAGGTACGTTAAACCAGCTCTTATTAGTTGCAAATTCAATTGTTTTTGATACTTATCTGCTGACATGTTTAGTGAAACAGAACTTTAAAATTGACATCGAGTTTGAAACTGTTATCTGCACATCTGCTAAGCACAATTTAGTGCTTGTGCTGGTTGTGTTTGGTCGACTTTCGATGCTGCCACAAAGTAAAAAATATATATGTGATTTGTCTTTGATGAATCATTTATTTCCTTTCTCTATTTCCTCTTTTTGAGTATCCAATTGAGACGTAGGTTGGGTGTTGACTTGATGATCTTTTTCTTCTCTATGCCAGGTTCGGACGAGGATGATAGAGATGGTATCTAACGGCTTAGCTACCTTGGAGGTAAGTTTGTAAACGAATTTTATGCTGCAAGGAAAAAAAGAATTGACCTATTTTGGATTGGGCTGATTAAAAAAAAAAAAAAGAAAAAAAAAATTCTGAATTTGGGATCTACCTTTGTAGCTTTAGCATTCATATGATTTATTTGTGTGATATAGCTATGTGACTCACTGTATCCAACTATTTTTTCTTTGATTTTCTTCCTTCAAAAGAAAGGTTTGCTGCAGGATCACTAGGTGTTTTGTTTTTGTATATTTTTTTCTTAGTTTCTTTGCTGATTGATTTTACTTGATGGATTTATTGTTGGACATAATGCAGGTTTCACTTAAACATTCTGGGTCTCTTTTTATGTATGCTGGTAATGAGGGTGGAGCATATGCGAAAAACAGCTTCGGCAATGCGTATGCTTTTGACAGCAATCTTCTTTATTTGTCCCAGATGTCCTTCATATCAAACTTTAAATGAACTGCTTATCATGCTCATTTTATTAGGAAGGCACATAGTTTGCACCTCTTTTTGATAAGAGATGGAGCTTTGATTGAAATATTGAAGATGCAGAAATGGGAAGTTTAATGAAGATAGACTAGAATGTGATAGGTACCGACTATTTCCTCAACTTAAACACAAGAAAACAAGCAAATACCACACAAACTTTAACCAAACTGATTCAATTCACTTTATTTATTAACAAACTCTAGCTTTTATGGAGAAAGCTGAGTCTTCACCATTACAACTGTCACTGGTGGGAAAGGAAAAGAAAACAAGAAATTAACAATAGAAATGAAAGATAGGAGGGTTTCGAGGACCCTCTACCTCCACAAGATCGTCACACCAAAATCATGCACACCTCCTCCCTTCACACAATCTAGCTTATATTCTCTGATGCTAACAAACTCTCCTTTAATAGTTTCCTAGCCTTCACAATACCAGAATTGCCCTAGCTTGTTATGACTTTAGCTCGAATTCCTCTTTTGCCCCTCTGAGAATAAACGAATTCAAATGGAACCACAGTTGAGGTCCTACCATTACCCCCCTTCAAGTTCAACCTTGTCCCCAAGGTTGAAATCAGGGATTTGCTCTTACAGCATGTCCACAGGTTCCCATGTGGCCTCCTAATCTTGCAAACCAGTTCAAGACACCAAGACCTCGACTCGCTGCTTTCCCCCATGATCCACCAGCCGAGCCTTCAGTGCTCGAGTTGGCTCCATAGCCAATTCTAGATCCGTCGTGAGCTGGGGAGGCAAGGGCTGAGCTTTGTACTCCTAACCATGAAAAGCCTTCAATTGGGATACATGAAACACAGGATGGATACGTGCCGAATTAGGAAGCTGCAAGCAATAAGCAACCGGGCCACTGCTCTCCAACATCGGAAATGTTCCAAAAATCAAGGAGCAAGTTTCTCATTTACTCGCCTAGCAAGGGACTTCAACCAATGTGGACGAAGTTTTAGGAGAACTAAATCCCCTGGTGCAAAACTTTCTTCTCGACAATGAGCATCCGCAAAGCATTTCATGCGTTGTTGAGCGTGCTGCAAATGCTCTTTAAGGGCATTCAACGTTTGATTTCGAAGGCGAAGTTGAACATTAACTTCTTCCACAAGAGATGGATCATCATGGTAACATTAAATAATAGGGGGCTCGCAACCATAAACTATTGCGAAGGGTGTCATCTTGGTGGAAGCATTGTAGGTGGAATTGAACCAGAATTTAGCCCATGGAAGGAACTTGACCAAGAAAGGCTTGTCGCGGGCGAAACAACATAGATAGGTCTCCAAGCAGCGGTAAACAACTTTCGTTTGGCCATCCATCTCGGGGTGGTATGCCGAACTATGGTGCAACTTTGTGCGCTGATGTTTGAAAATTTCCCTCCAAAAGATGCTCATAAACACCGGATCGTGATCACTGACGATAGAACTTGGGGCTCCATGAAGGCGCATAATTTCTTTTATAAACAATTTGACAGCTTGCTTAGCGGTGTACGGGTGCAACAAGGGGCAGAAATGAGCATTCTTCAATAGGCGATCAACCACAACCATAACAGTGTTGATCCCTTTAAGACATGGCAACCCACTTACAAAGTCCGTGGAGATGTCTTCCTAGATCCTATTTGGAATAGGCATAGGCTGCAACAATCCCACCGATGAGCGGGCCTCATATTTAGAGCGTTGGCAAAGTTGACATATCGTGACGTAGTCCTGCATCTCTTTTTTCATTCCCGGCCAGAACAAGGTGTGTGCGATCCGCTTATGAGTGGAAAAATCCAAAATGTCCCCTTAAGGCGGAGTCATGAAACTCATGTAACAACCGAGCCTTCTAAGGAAAATGTTGGGGAATGACTAAACATGGAAAAACAACATGTCGTATTGTAGACTATAAGCAGAATTCCCTTCTGAATCGATTGCTAATGTGGCCTGCATAGCTGTGCATTTCTCATCCGACTGCTGTTCTTTGAGGAAGGCTTCCAAGTTAAGCCAATTGGACACCGAAAAGGTAGCAATCTTAGTTTCTGTCGCATCGCCCCCTCTTGATAGAGCATCAGCCACATGGTCGGCAGAATCGGGCTTGTACTACACATCAAAATCGTACCCCATCAACTTAGAAACCCAAAGCAAGTGCGCCAAAGGGAACAAACGCTGATCCATCAGGAAATGTAAACTCTGCTGATCCGTTCTGACCACAAAGTGGCGTCCAAGCAGATAATGCCTCCATTTCAAAACTGCTAAGACCACAACCATAAGTTCGTTTTCATAAACAAACTCCATACGGCGAGAGGGGCTTAAGATTTTGCTAAAGAATGCCAGCGGCCACCCTTCTTGCGTCAGCACTGCCTCTAAACCAACACCCGAGGCATCCGTTTCAACCACAAAAGCCTTTGAGAAGGCCGGCACAGCAACCACAAGTAGAGAAATCATGGTGGACTTGAGCTCGTCTCTATCTCACCCCTTTGAAATCCATTGCGTTAGAGAAGGTCGGTGAATGGGCGAGCTAGGTTGTCATAGTTCCGCACAAAGCAGCGATAATACCCTGTAAAGTGGAGAAAGCTGTGTATGTCTTGAACAATAGCTGGTATGGGCCATTTTTTGATAGCCTGGAGCTTGGAGGGATCGGCTGCCACCCTTTGTGCCGAAATTACATGTCCTAAGTACTCGATACTTTGCTGCCCAAAAACACACTTTTTTGGGTTGGCGAACAGCCGCTCATTCCCAAAACCTCCAAAACCTTCTTGAGATGCTCACAATGTTCTTCCCATGACCGGTTGTGGACCAGTCTTAATGAGTCCGAAAAGCAGTCTTCTCAACATCAGCTTCATGGACGCGAATTTGATTGTATCTTGCCTTCAAATCCAACTTCGAAAACACTGTGGTCCTATGTAATTCGACTTGTAACTCATCAATCATTGGAATGGGGAACTTATTGTGAACCATTAGCTAGTTAAGAGCTCTATAATCTAACACAAAATCGCCAACTTCTAGCACATTTCTTAACCAAGAGTACCGGACTGGAGAAGGGGCTGTTGCTAGGATGATGATTCCTTCCACAAGCATTTCACGAACCAACCTTTCAATCTCTCCTTTTTGTATATGCGGATGGCGGTAAGGTCGAATAGTGAAAGGCATTGACCCCTCTCGGAGAATGATCCGGTGATCACAGAACCGCTGTGGTTACCACTCTTCCGGTGATTCAAATACCCCTGCATTTTCGACCAATACCTTAGCCAATCTCGGTGGTATTGCTCCTTCCACTTGACCCTTCTCCACACTAACCTCCTGGCACTCCAATGAGAATCTTAAAAACAGGGAATGCGCCCCCTTAGTCGAGGCCTTGAAACTCATCAGGGAACAACAAAGGGTTGGATCCCCATTCCAATGAACCCAATTCGGTCCCTTCCTAAACTTGAGGGTGAATTGTGACCAATTAGCGTGAATCTTGCCCAACGTTTGCAACCAAGTGACCCTGAGCACTACATTTGCACTCCCCAATTCAAAAGGAAAGAAATCGTCCTTCACCAAAACTCCCTGTATCCACAATTCCAAGCCCAAACAAACCCCTTGTTGGCGGAGATTCATACCATTCCCCTCTTGAATACCATAGCTGGCTGTGTTTGTGCAAGGTTAAGTCAGTGGAGATAAAACTATGCGAGGCCTCACTATCAATTAGGACTACTACTTCCCTCCCATTTATGGTCCCTTTTTAGTTTCATCACATTAGAAGTAAATCCCGCCAGGGAATTGAACGAGAGGCCTACCTGCTCAGTCATAGGCGGCTACGGCTGCGGTGGTGTTTCCTTCGTTTTGGCCACCGCCTTCTCCTCCGGAGCCCGGTCATCAAGGACCAAGAGGACTCGCAGCTACTAGTTCTTGCAGCGGTGTCCCGGACCGAACTTCTCATCGCACCTAAAGCACAATCCCTTTGCTTGTCGAAGTTGTACCTCCTCATTAGTTAATCGGTGAAACCCAGTGTTGGAGCTCCCTACCGCCATGCTAGCAATTTGAGAAGGTTGAACAAGACAAGAACGGGGGAGCCCCACATTGCGATTAGTGTTGGATTGAAGTGAGCTCTGGTGTGGGCCTATTTGGCCCATACGTTGGGTTGTAGCATCGGGTCGGGATACAGGTTGCGGTCTCGAGTCGAGTTCCATGGGCGACCCACCTGAAGTCTTCTGAACCGCTCCACTTTATTGCAGTCTTCAATTTTTTGGGTCTTGAAGATTTATGGGCCGATGCATTTCAATTTCGGCCCTGATGTCTTCACGTGGCCCATTAAGAAAAGCCCCTCTAAAAATGGCCTTAGGAACATCCCTTATCGCCGTTGCTAAAGCTTCGAAGCTTTCCTTATACTCAGCCACCATTCCGCACTGTTGCAAGGACATCAGCCATTTCGTTAGATCCCCTTCCATTGCGCAGCTCAAACGGTGCAAGATTGCCGCCTGGAGGTTGCGCTACCTAGTAAAGGGCACTTGAGCTTCCGCCCATTGAAACCATCCTAGAGCTTTGCCCTCTATACCCACAGAAGCCGCAATAACCTTCTCCTCATCTTTGACATCATTAATGGTGAAGTATCTTTCTGCGCGGACGAGCTGCCCCTATGGTTCATCCCATGGAAGAGCAGTAATTCCAACTTCTTCCCACAATGATCAATCCACCCTCACCCCTGCACTGGAGAAACAGGTCGGGGTTCCCATTCTTGTTCCAGTGGTGGCTCCTGAGCACCCCCTCTCCTACCTAACAAGGCCTCCAAGCACAGGAGCGTCTCTTGGATCTGCCCTACCCGACCTCCAGGCACCTCCACATCTTCTTGTAATCTCAAAACTGGATCCACCATTCGCTCAAGGAGTTGCATCCTGTCCAGGAACGTCTCCATCTACTGCTCCATGTCGAGACCCGATCGACTCCTCACTACTCTACGAGAGGTTTGACGGCTCGATCAGCTTTGATACCAAAATGATAGGTGCCGACTATTTCCTCAACTTAAACACAAGAAAACAAGCAAAACCCCACACAAACTTTAATCAGACTGATTCAATTCACTTTAGCAAACTCTAGCTTCTACGGAGGAAGCTGAGTCTTCACTATTACAACTCTCACTGGTGGGAAAGAAGAAAACAAGAAATTAACAATGGAAATGAAAGGAGGGTTTTGAGGACCCTCTGCCTCCACAAGATCGTCACACCAAAATCATGCACACCTCCTCCCTTCACACAATCTAGTTTATATTCTCTTATGCTAACAAACTCTCCTCTAACCTTTTCCTATCCTTTACAATACCAGAATTGCCCTCGCTTGTTATGACTTCAGCTCGAATTCCTCTTTTGCCCCTCTGAGAATAAACAAATTTAAATGGAACAACAGCTGAGGTCCTATCAAAATGCTAAAAAATTTATGCTATAATTGCATTTATTTGATAACTGAGCGTGTTTTGGATTTATTTTTGCATTGAATTATTGAGATAAAGACTTTGTAGAAAAGGCATGGTGATCATTACTTTTTTAATTTCAAATTTCAAATTTGTTCATGTCTTTATTAGTTTGTCTTATATGTATTTTGTTTGACATCATGTTTCTCTTGCAGATACACTGCTGTGGGTGTATTTGTTCTTGGTCGGATCTTTCGAGAGGCATGGGGAGCTGAAGCAACTAAGAAGCAAGAAGAGTTTAATGAATTTCTTGAGGTAATCTTTGTAGGACACTTGAGCCTTTGAGACATGACTTTCTTGAATAAGTGTTCCTCAAGCCTTTGAACTGTAAGTTTACTAGTTTTATTTAATCTTGAATCCTTGTTCAAAATGTCATTTCTTCGGTCTATTTGAATGTCTTGAGATGCTTAATGTTGGTTGAAATGGTTAGACCAGTGGTTTGCTCCCACAAGGGTATGAGGTTTGAACCTCCTCATGAGCACCTACATGACAAAAGTTGTAATTTTCTGCCTTCTAAAGATTGTAGGGTTCGACAGAAGAAAAGTTATAGATGTATTATGCTATGCATCATCTACTGAATAATTCCTGAACATCCAGAATGTCTCTTTTCTAGCTGAAGAAACCTCTAGACAAGCTTATAACTGATGTACAATGTTTGCTGAATTAGTAAATCACCATGATCATTGTGTAGAACTTTAATTTTCTGTTGTATTTTTAATGCGCTTGCTTTTAATATTGGTTCGTCTTTCTTAGGAAACATATATGCGTATATGTTTGCCGAGTTCGTAAATTACCATGACCATTGTATAGAACTTTAATTTTCTGTTGTATTTTTTATGTGCTTGATGTTAATATTGGATCGTCTTTTAGAGGAACCGTATATGCATATCGATGGAATTGGTTACTGCTGTTTTAGGAGATCATGGACAGAGACCTCGAGAAGATTATGGTATTGTTCTTTTCTTTTTTCATAAAGGTTGTGGCACTTAGTTGTTCTATGTTATGGTTTAACAAAGATGTTTTGCGAAAGTAATGCTGTAAATTATTAGGCACAAAATTCAAGTGAAAGTAAATGGTATATTTTGCGAAGATAAGTGTCTAATAGTTGCATCGCTTTCTTAATAATACCATGTGTGTGTGAGATCAATACTATATACCAAGTTTACTCTGGGTTTAGTTAAATACTGATCAGTTTGAATGCCGTTTAATCCTATCTTATGTGGCTTAAATAAAAAAAGTGCATTGGAAAAGTTTAGCCTGCGTCAAACTGTTACAATTTTGTGGCCACCTTGTTAATGTATTTATTTTTTTTCATGGAGATAATCTTATGGCTGAAATGTGCATGATTCTTTGTTTTATGGTGATCTGTGACATTCTTTATTATGGTTGACAACTTTTGCATTGTTTTTTGGGGCAGTGGTAGCGACGGCTGTGACAGAATTGGGCCATGGGAAGCCCATTTTTTACTCAACTCCTGATGTAATTGCTTTTTGTAGAAAATGGCGCCTGCCAACAAATCACGTCTGGTTGTTTTCCACAAGGTGATTTCTGGGGAATCTCCATTACCAACCAAAATTTGCAGAACTAACATAGAATATGA
Source organism: Artocarpus hirsutus (assembly GCA_946598075.1). Lineage (NCBI taxonomy): Eukaryota > Viridiplantae > Streptophyta > Magnoliopsida > Rosales > Moraceae > Artocarpus > Artocarpus hirsutus. Next base: position 25,587 of record CAMOHE010043029.1, read on the forward strand.
TAGGTCATTGCCTTCTGATTTTCTTTCCTTTTGTAACTAAAGGAAATCAGTCACATCATTTTTTGCTGCCTATGATGCCCTGTGTGAAGAAGGAACTGCAACACCTGTGTGCAAGGCTTTGGATGAAGTTGCGGATATATATGTAGCTGGTAAACTTTTGACTTGCGAATGCTTTAATATTTAATAAATTGGTCCACTCCTAGACAGATTATTGTTGTGATTAACCAAGATTATAGATTTAGTTTTAGGATTGTGTGAGTTGTATATTCTTAGTTAGAGTAGTTTCCTTATTTTGTGGGATTTGGTTCCTAACTTTACTGCTTGTATCAACTATATAATTAAGTGTACTCTGCATTAAAATGAATGGAAAAAATAATTTTTCTCTTCAATTCTAATTCATGACATGGTATTAGAGCCTTAGGATTCTCTTAGAAAAATATTTCTCTCGTTCCCATTCTTCCGAATTCATGATTCCCTATTTCTCCCTTCGACCCTTTTGAATCCTTCCACCCAATTATGTCATCCTTGACCAAAACTAGCCTTGCCTTAGACAATCCAACCTCTGAGAGTTCTGTTGCAGTTTTGACGGGTGAGTTGCAGAATATACAGGCTGCCTATCGATTGAATGGGAAGAATTACTTGAAGTGGTCTCAACTGGTTCGCATGTTTTTGAAGGGAAGAGGCAAACAGAGTCCCTGTTGGGTACCAATCCTAAGGAAGGGGATCTGCTTGGGATGAACAAGATTCCATGGTAATGTCATGGCTGTGGAGTTCTATGCTTCCTGAAATCAGTGACACTTGCATGTTCCTTAGTACGGTCAAGGAGATATAGGATGCCATCAAACAAACGTACTCCAAAGTTCATGACGTTGCACAAATCTTCGAGATTAAGACAAATTTTAGCGACGAAGCAGGGAACGCTTTCGGTCACAGAGTATTCTAGCCTTTTGCAGGGGTTATGGCAAGAGATGGATCACTATCAATGCATACAAATGCGCTGTAGTGATGATGCGGCAATCCTTAAGAGGTTTGTTGAAAAAGATCGTATTTACGATTTTCTTGCAAGTCTCAATGTGGAGTTTGATGCGGTAAGGGTGCAAATTTTGGGAAAGGAGGATCTGCCATCCTTGAACGAGACCATTGCAATTATTCGTGCAGAGGAAGGACGGAGAGGGGTGATGCTTGAGCCTCATACTGGAGACGGTTCAGCCCATGGTTCAGCCCTAGCGACAAAAGCCATGGGAAGGAAAATGCCAAGTTTTGTACACCACTCTGAAGGAAACAACAGGCAGGCCGATTCCTTGAAACTAGTTTATAAAGACTCAGTGTTCTGCACCTATTGCAAGACACACTACCACACGAGAAAAATGCTGGAAACTCCGTGGCCGACCTCTAATGGCTAATAGGAACACGGCTGATCGACAAATAAGCGAGCGGGGCTAAGCACCTATGGCCAGTGGTGACGACAATTCACTGAACTCAGTTACCGAACTTAACAAGGAGGATATTGAGAAGTTGAAGGTTCTTTTGGGATCCCTTGAAAAAAATTAGTTGGTACATTTGCAGGCACATGCTCTCTGGTTTTTTCAAGTATTTCATCCTCTTCTTGTGTTGCTAATTTCTTGGACGCAATTTCTCCAAACATGTGGGTAATCGATTTAGGAGCCATGGACCATATGACGTGTTCCTCCAAATTCTTTACCTCATACACACCATGTTCTAGCCATAGAAAGATTACCATAGCCGATGGGTCGGTAACCACTGTTGCGGGTCAAGGGGATGTCTATATCAACCAATATATCACCCTAAAAAATGTTCATCATGTTTCTAAATTGTTTGCAAATCTGCTTTCAATCCAAAAACTCACTATCAGATTCCAATTGCAGTGTGTCCTTTTTTTCTTCTTATTGTGTGTTTCAAGAAGAGGGCACGAAGAGGACGATTGGACGTGCTAGTGAGAGAGACGGACTCTACTACTTGGATGGACAAGGTGGAAGAACAAGAGTTGAGAAATCCCCTTCTACATCATTCCTTTCCGAGTCTGTCATTTCCAACAAAGACAATTTGGCTCTATCATCGTCATTTAGGTTATCCATCATTTAGTGTCCTTAAGTTTATGTTTCCGTCATTGTTCAAAGGGTCTGCCCTTCATAATTTTCATTGTAATGATTGTGAACTTGCTAAGCACAAACGTGCATCTTTTCAAATAAGTAATACAAATACTTTTGTTCCTTTCACTCTCATTCATAGTGACATTGGGGGGGCCTCTACGACTCCAAACATTTCTGGTGCAAAATGGTTTGTGACATTTATTGATGATTGCACCCGCATAACGTGGATATATCTTATGAAAAACAAATATGATGTTAGCACAATTTTCCCTAATTTCTACAACATGGTCAAAACTTAATTTGATGTGGGCATTAAAAGATTTCGTTCTGATAATGCAAGGGACTATTTTAACTAATTTCTCTCTCCATTTTTTCAAAAACAAGGGATTATTCACTAGTCCTGTATTAGCACACCTCAGCAAAACGGTGTTTCTGAACAAAAAATGGCCATCTCCTCGATATCACTAGAGCTCTCCTATTTCACAAAAAGGTCCCAAAACAGTAATGGGGAGAGGCAGTATTAACCACAACCCATCTCATAAATAGACTTCCTACAAAGGTTCTTAATTTCAAAAGTCCAATGGAAATCCTTACAACATTTTTTCCAAATTTTAATCACTCCAATAATCTTACCCCTAGAATCTTTGGTAGTGTTGTCTTTCTCCATGTTTACTCTCAAAATCAGGGTAGACTCGATCCACGTGCTATTAAATGTGTCTTCATTGGGTACTCTTCCACACAAAAAGGGCATAAATGTTATCATCCATCTACATGAAAATTCTTTGTTTTGGCTGATGTCACTTTTGTCGAAACCGAGTCATATTTCCATGATACCTATCTTCAGGGGGAGAGATTAGGTGAAGATACAAACTTGTTCCTTCTTTATTTTTCAGGTCAGTCCATGCCATCATCCATTGATGGTCAGTCCGTGCCATCCGTGTCTGTGCCATCCTCTGAGTCCATTGGTCAACCTGAGTCCATTGGTCAATTTGTTTGAGTCACAATCTGTTCAAGCTGTAGAGTCTTCCACTACTTAATGCGAGTCCATCGTAGAGTCACAAGGAATGATGAAGGAGAAAGGAAATCAAAATACTACTGCTCGACCATTGCAAGTCTACTCTAGGAAGAAAGTGCTAGTCTCTCGAACTGTGCAAGTTCCATCCCCGAATCAAGCCACTGCTCAATTACCCGAGACAACCTTTGGGCCAACCGAAACCACACCTAGCCAAATTGAACCAATTCATGAACTAAAGAACAAAGTGACAGACCTACCAATTGGTCTAAGGAAAAACACGCGAACCTGCACAAAACATCCTCTATACCACTTTATCTCCTACAAAAATTTATCCCAAAACCATAGAGCCTTCTTTACCAACCTCCATACAATTCCCATTCTGAGAAATTTATCCGAGGCATTAGGACACAAGGAGTGGGAGGATGCCATGAAACTAGAGATAGAAGCTTTGGAGAGAAATAAGACGTGGGAGATGGTAGGTATGCTGAAAGGGAAGAAGTTGGTGGGTTAAAGATCGGTGTTTACCGTAAAGTACAAGTCCGATTGCTCCTTGGAGATATAAGGCAAGATTGGTGGCCAAAGAGTATACTCAAACCTATGGCATAGATTACCTTGAGACATTTGCTCTAGTTATAAAGATGAATACGGTACGGGTCCTCCTATCATTAGCGGCTAATTTTGGATGGAGTTTTCAACAATTTGATGTGAAAAATGCCTTCTTGCATGGAGACCTTGAAGAAGAGATCTATACAAAAGTCTCTCCGAGATTTGAGTCGAAGAAAGGAATGGTGTGCAGACTTAAAAAAGCCCTATACGGTCTAAAGCAATCATCGAGAGTCTGGTTTGGAAGATTTACTAAGGCGATGACTACCTTGCGTTATTAGCAAAGCCAAGGAGACCACACTTTGTTTGTGAAGCACTCGATGTCAGGGGGAGTAACGACATTGTTGGTGTACGTTGATGATGTGACCGGCAATGATGCAGAGGGTATACAGAATTTGAAGAAATGCATTGAAAGGGAGTTTGATATCATGGAGCTTGGGAAGCTAAGGTACTTTCGGGGTATTGAAGTGGCTCACTCAAAGCAGGGAATCTTTATTTCACAACAGAAATATGTCCTTGATCTGTTGAAGGAGATTGGAAAACTAGGGTGTAAACCGGTGGAGACACCCATAGAATTTAACCACGGATTGTGTGATACCCTAGAAGACGCCATGGTAGATAAAGCTTCTTATCAAAAACTGGTGGGAAGATTGATCTACTTGACACATACAAGACCCGATATTGCCTTTGCGGTTGGTGTAGTTAGCCAGTTTATGCACAATCCTAAAGAAGTACATCTCAAGGCTGTGCATCGGATTCTCCAGTCCTTGAAGGGCAGCCCCGGAAGAGGAATTTTGTTTAAAAAGGGGGCAAGGATGACACTAGAAGCCTACACAGATGCGGATTATGTAGGATCAGTAGTTGATGGGAGGTCAACCTCAGCTATTGCACTATTCTAGGCGGTAACCTTGTGACATGGAGGAGCAAGAAGCAAAGTGTAGCGGCTAGATCAACTACGGAGTCAAAGTTCAGGTCAATGGCATTAGGAGTGTGTGAATTATTGTGGCTAAAGATAATTTTAGATTATCTGCGAATAAAATGGGAAGGTCCAATGAAGTTATATTGTGACAACAAGTTAGCCATTAGTATTGCTCATAATCCAGTGCAACATGATCGGACAAAGCATATTGAAGTTAATAGACACTTCATAAAGGAGAAGTTGGATAGCGGGCTAATTTGTACTCCTTTTGTCTCGTCTAAAGATCAATTAACCGATCTTCTTACGAAAGGATTACCAAGGGCAGCCTTCCTAGCCAGTTAACAAGCTTGGAATGGAAGACATTCATTCACCAGCTTGAGGGGGAGTGTTGTAAACCGAGATTATAGATTTAGTTTTTGTAGAAGGCAGGATATTAACTATATGCAGATTTTTAGGAGATCAAATCTTATTTTTATTGTTTACATATTAGTTTGGTAGTTTTAAATTTAAATAAAAGCTAGGACCTAGTTTTTAGGTTATTCGTTGATTGTTTCCTTCTCGTAGTATTAGGGTATCGTAGGTCTATAAATTTTGCTATGTATTTCTATTCTAAATCATCGAATAAAGGGTCCTATTTTAGAAAAATTCTCCAGGTGTACCACATGGTATCAGAGCGGAATTTTCTGGAGTAATCAGCGATGGCAAAGACGTCCAACACCGGTGAGAAAGGGTCCAGTCCAGCCACTGAAAGTCCCGACCCTATTCCTGCCAATTCAGACATTGGTGGAGGAATTGATCACTCAAATCTCCACATTACCGGGCATAAACTCAATGGGAGAAACTACCTTCAATGCTCCCAGTCAATAATGATGTACATCTCTCGACGTCGCAAAGACGAGTATCTCACCGGTGAGAAGGAGATTCCGCCAAAGGAGGACTCTAGGTACTGAGTATGGAGATCAGAAAGCAACCTGATAATGTCTTGGCTAATAAATTCAATGGAAAACGAAATAGGATAGACTTTCTTGTTCTACCACACGGCACAGGTAATCTGGGAGGTAGCCAAGCAAACTTACTCTGACAGCGAGAATACAGCCGAACTTTTCGAATTAAAGAACATTCTTCGTGACCTCAACCAGGGGGAGATGGATGTTACGCAATACTTCAATCTACTGTCTCGATATTGGCAACAAATGGACATGTTTAAGGAAATTAAATGGAGCTTTACTGAGGACAGCAATCGTTATCGGAAGATCGTCGATCGGGAAAGTATTTTTGCCTTCTTAGTAGGCCTCAACAAAAGTCTCGATGAAGTTAGAGGAAGAATTCTTGCAACAAAACCATTACCACCTATCCGTGAAGCATTCTTTGAAGTTAGAAGAAAGGGAAGCAGGAAGAAAGTAATGCTAAGGGAAAACCCAGCAACTACCTCAATAGAAGGATCAGCCCTTTTCTCCTGAGGACCAAACATGCAAAATGCCCCAAATTCGGAAAACAAGGGGCGGAAACCTAGACCGTGGTGTGATCACTGCCGCAAGCTAGGCCACCTTAAGGAAACGTGCTGGAAATTATTCGGTAAGCTTGCACACCTAAAAAACAATCATAATCGTGATCAACAACCCAGAGGAGATCGAGAAGGAGGAAGCTTTGTTGCAGCAGGGGAAGACCAGCCATCAATAGAGAATTTGTTTAGCAAGGAACAACTTAACCTACTGCAAAAATTGTTTGGCTAGAATTCCTCTCAGCAACTAGCCATGAGCACTGGAACAATAGCCCAAAAAGGTAAATTTCCGAGTGACTTAAATATAAAAACCAAACAATTAAACCCCTGGATCTTAGACTCAGGAACATCGGATCATATGACAGGAAACAAATCATTGTTTAGGACCTACAATTCCTACCCAGAGGGATTCAAGGTCCGGATAGCAGGTGGCTCGGTTTCAACAGTGGCAGGCAAAGGTTCAATTAGTATCTCAAAGAACCTAATGTTACAGGAAGCGTTATTTGTGCCGAATTTGACATATAACTTGCTGTCCATCAGTAAACTCAATTGTATTACTAAATTTTATTCTCCTCATTGTGAATTTCAAGATTCGGGTTCGGGGAAGATGATTGGCAGTACTAGAGAAGTTGAAGGGCTCTACCTACTGGAAGTGGATGATTCTCACATTGCAAGTTGTTCTTCTATTCCTGCATTAGTCTCTCAATTCAATAGGAATTTAGTTTATGATCAAATAATGTTGTGGCACTATAGGCTAGGCCACCCTAGTTTTCGATATCTGAAATGTATGTTCCCAACTTTATTTAATAATAAAAGTGTGGAATCCTTTCATTGTGAAGTTTGCCAATTATTTGAATATTGTCGAAATTCTTATCCTGTACAACCCTACAAAGCATCACATCCCTTTTCGGTCGTACATAGTGATATTTGGGGTCCATCCAGAATTAAAAATATCTCTGGGTCTAGATGGCTTATTTCATTGTTGATGATTACTCTAGGACTACGTGGGTGTTTTTAATGAAAGAAAAATCTGAGGCTGGAACCTTATTCAAAAAATTTCACTCTATGATCAAAACACAATTCCAAGCAAAGGTTCAAGTTTTTAGAACTAATAATGCTAGGGAGTATTTTCACTTTATTCTCGGGGAATATTTATCTGAAAGTGGGATTGTTCATCATAGCTCATGCATAGACACACCACAACAAAATGGGATTACCGAACGGAAAAATAGGCACCTCCTAGAAGCAGCTAGATCCCCCATGTTTACATCCAATGTTCCTAAATCCTTTTGGGGGGAAGCCGTACTCACAGCAACCTACCTCATCAACAGAATGCTATATAGGATTCTACATTTTCAAACACTTATCAAGTCACTTCTCAAAATTTTTCCTTATACTAGAATTATTTCCACATCCCACCTAAAATATTCGGGTGCTCAACCTTTGTTCATATTCACTCACAACACAGAAGTAAATTGGATCCTAAAGCCTTAAAATGTCTATTCTTGGGATATTCAGCAGCACAAAAAAGGTACAAATGTTATTCCCCTCTTACCAGAAAATTGTGTGTCCATGGATGTTACATTTTTTGAGAATCAACCATTCTTTCCCAAAACTCATTGAGGGGGAGAATGGCGGCCTAGCTCAAGATCAATTTTGGGAAATAGTGTTACCAAGTCCAGCATTGTCCCCATCAACATCAGAGGAACTGAGTTCGGTATCACCACCATTACCTTCGATTCTAGGGTCCACGGCACCAATCTAAACACCTTCTGAGCCCACGGTTTCATCAGCCCAAACGCCTGAACGGTTCCACCTTCTGAGCCCACGGTTTCATCAGCCCAAACACCTGAGCCCACTGTGCCATCTGCCCATTCACCCAAGTTGATTGTCTATTCAAGGAAGCGAAAGCACCAAGTTGCCGCGCCCACAACTTCTCTCCAGCACTCTCAAAAGTCTAACCAGAACCCAATAATCACTGAAATAACACCAGGTGATACAGTATCTAACTCTGGCAATGAGGATACTAATAGTGATGTTGAGATTCCAATTGCAATCAGGAAAGGGGTTCGGTCTTGCACAAAGCATCCTATCTACAACTTCATATCCTACAAGAAGTTATCTCCAAATCACTCAGCTTTCGTGACCAATCTTTCAAGATAAGAAGTTCCATGTAACATACATGAAGCCTTGAAGAAACCTGAATGGAGACATGCAATAAATGAAGAAATGAATGCCCTCAAGAAGCATAAGACGTGGGATATTGTGGAGATGCCTGAAGACAAGGCAGTTGCAGGGTGTAAATGGATCTTCAGCATAAAATACAAGTCAGATGGCAATATTAAGCGATATAAAGCGATATAAAGCTCGGCTTGTGGCTAAAGGATTCACGCAGACATATGGCATCGACTATCAAGAAACTTTTGCTTCGGTGGCAAAGTTGAATACAGTTCGGGTCCTCTTAGTTGATGAAGGGAGATATCAGAGATTGGTTGGCAAACTTATTTATCTTTCCCATAATTGTCCAGATATTGCATTCCCAGTTAGTGTTGTCAGCCAGTTTATGAACAAATCTACTGAAGAACACATGGAAGCTGTATATCGAATCCTTAGATATTTGAAGAAGACTCCAGGCCAAGGGTTGTTTTTTGAGAAAGGTTCAAAAAGGAGAATTGAAGTCTATTCAGATGCAGACTGGGCATGCTCCATCTTAGACAGAAGATCTACATCAGGCTATTGCTCTTATGTGGGGTAATTTAGTCACATGGCGGAGTAAGAAACAATCTGTGGTTGCACGAAGCAGTGCAAAGGCTGAACTAAGGGCAATGGCACACGGTATATGTGAAGGCTTGTGGTTAAAGCGACTGTTAGAAGAGCTGAGAATTCCAACTAAGAAGGAGATGGAACTACTGTGTGATAATCAGGTAGCCATAAAGAGTGCAATAAATCTTGTCCACCCTGATCGAACCAAACATGTTGAGATTGACCGTCACTTCATCAAGGAGAAAGTGGATAATAGAGACATCAAGTTGACTTATACGCCTACAAGCATGCAGACAGCAGGTATTTTAACCAAAGCCTTGCCTAGTTCAATCTTCAAAGACATGATGTCCAAGCTGGGAATGATCAATATCTATAGCCCAGCTTGAGGGGGAGTGTAGAAGACGGGATATTAACTATATGCAGATTTTTAGGAGATCAAATCTTATTTTTATTGTTTAGAAATTAGTTTGGTAGTTTTAAATTTAAATAAAAGATAGGACCTAGTTTTTAGGTTATCCGTTGATTGTTTCCTGCTCCTAGTATTAGGGTATCGTAGGTCTATAAATTTTGCTATGTACTTCTCTTCTAAATCATCGAATAAAGGGTCCTATTTCAGAAAATTTCTCCAGGTTTACCACAGTTTTAGATTTAGTTTTAGGATTTTGTGAGTTGTCTATTTTCAGTTAGAGTAGTTTCTTGATTTTGTGGGATTTGGTTCCTAACTTTATTGCTTGTATCAACTATCTAATTAAGTGTACTCTGAATTAAAATGAATGAAGAAATAATTTTTCTCTTCAACTCTAATTCATGACAATTATCTTTTACAGTGCAAAATTTTTGTAGTTTTTCGTCCTCTATTCTGCTGGCTTCTACTACATATTATGTCGTGCTTCTTTTTCATGAGCTATTTCTGAGCACACAACTGAAGTTTAAGTTCACGTGCAGGTTCAAAAGATCATATCAAGGTGCAGGGAGAAATATTAGAGGGTCTTGTGGCTCGTATTGTAACTCACGAGAGCTCAAAACATATGGAGAAAGTTTTGAAGGATTTTCCTCCTCCACCAGTTGAAGGAGGTATACTTGTTTATTCTTTCATGTTTTTACATTTTCTTTTTTGTGATGAATTGCAAGGTATTTTGGATGAGAAATCTGAGTATTATTCATGCTAATGTTAGATATATTTATATAGAACATGGAACGAGTGAAAAGAGAGAAAATAGGAAACTAATTCTGAGTATTATTCATGCTAATGTCAGATATATTTATATAGTACATTGAACGAGTGAAAAGAGAGAAAATAGGAAACTAATTCTATCCTAAATCTGGAAAAAATAATCTGAGAATAACTACCCTATCTAAATATTATGCACTAACTGAATTGCACAAAATTAGGGATCCATATCTCGACAGTTTTATTGGTTGCATCAATCTAGAAATCCAAAATTTACTACGTAAATATACTTAGATTTCTTCTTTCTTTAATCCACAAACTCTGATTAGTTATTATATGTTGCAAATTTCTGGGTATCTCTGTCATAATTTGATATTCTGATCAAGTCCATGAAGATACTTTTTAGCATTGATTATGCACATTTAGTTTGTCTGCATCTTCACTTGTAGGCGTGAGATGACTTTTCTCCCCAATGCATGTACATTTCTTCTATCTTCAATAAATGATTTCTGCTTAGTTTTTGTATGTTTTAGATTTCTTACACTCTCATGAATAATTTCGTATTTTGATTAAGCCAATGAAGACACTTTTTAGCACACATTATAGGAGTTTAGTTTTCCTCTCTGCACCACCCCTCCCTTGGTGCTAGTAAACGATCTTTATGTTCTATTAATCTAAAGACATGCCTAATATTTACTTGATTTTTAGCTAGCCTTGGTTTGGGACCAAGCCTAAGGGATATTTGTGCTGCAAATCGGTCTGATGAAAAGCAGGTATCGATCCGAATATACCACTCGTGTTACGTGGAAACTTTTCACACGGCTTTTGTTAAGGAATGCCTATCCGATCATTTTGCAGCAAATAAAGGCACTGCTTGAAAGCACAGGGAACTCCTTTTGTCCTGACCATTCAGATTGGCTTGGCGCTGAAACTGGTGATGCCCATTCAAGAAATGCTGACAGATCTGTTCTTTCAAAATTCTTACAATGTCATCCTGCTGATTTCTCGACCACCAAATTGCAGGTCAGAATGTACTTCATTTTGAATGTTTTGGAGAATGTTGACTCAACAAATTTTAATGTTATGATTTGAGTACTTGATCTGTGTATTTGTTTCATTTTGCTTGTAGTGTCTTTGGGATGCTAAAATTTAAATATTAGGTTTGTTATGCTTTCCCGTTTGTGGTTGCTTTCATATATTTGTCTGAGTGTCTTGCAAATCGTTGTGCAAGTCACTTGCAGTTCATTATTGCTTTCTCAGTGGCCAAGTTATGGGCTTCTTTGTTCTTGTTCTATTAGTTATGTGTTCTTTGTCCTTTGGTTTGTGTGTTCTAGTCTCATAATGGCAAAATACGCTTGATTGAACTAGGAAATGATTCGCTTGATGAGGGAAAGACGTTTCCCTGCTGCCTTTAAATGTTACCATAACTTCCACAAAGTAGATTCTGTATCAAGGGATAACCTTTTCTATAAGATGGTTATTCATGTCCACAGTGACTCCACGTTTCGACGGTACCAGAAAGAGATGAGGTATTTGAGAATTAATGCTGTCCTTTTGACTTCTGAGTTCGTTTCTTCAATAAAAGCCTCGGTTTAAATTGTTTCTTCCTATTATTCGTTATGCATGTTCCAAATATTCCCATCTAAAGCTTTGGCACCTTTCAGGCACAAACCAGAATTGTGGCCATTATATCGAGGTGAGGATTACTATTATGCACTTAACAATCTTAGTCATCATGTAACTCATAACCTAAGGGTTCTGAAAATTCTCCTGGAAGTGGAGAAACATGTTGCGAGACTATTGTCAGAAGATTGTCATGATATATGCAGAATTAGGGACAAATGTTACCATATATGAGTGATTCCAAACCTGTACATTGCAAGCCTTTTCTACCATTTGCAAGAGTCTTAGTTATCAACTGATGTATGCATTTATGCATGGAGTATCTGAAGTCCTTGCTTCAGAAAACAGCCTTACATTACACCGATGATCTGTCAATTGCTTTTTCATTACAAGACTTTTGCTTTTTTAGTTTCAATAGTAGAAGTTTCTATTGGTATGAAAAAGCTGTTATTACTAACGTCTTCCATTTTTACCAGGTTTTTTCGTTGATATCAACTTATTTAAGGCAAATAAGGAGAAAGCTGATGAACTTGCTAAAAACAGCAGCAGCAGTGGAAATGGTAGCAGCGCTGCATCAGGAAAAGGTGGATTAGCTGATGAGGATGCAAACTTAATGATAAAATTGAAATTTCTTACGTACAAGGTAAATTCCTACATGACCATTCACAAAATAGTTAAACATTTATCTTTTCGGCTGTAGAGTTTGATTGAGATTGAACTACAGTTCGTATCTGTAGTAACCTCTTCTTTTAACTAGGATATATTATGCTCGTTCTGAATGCAAGGAAGTTTCTTTACATGCTTGCTTGTACTTGGCAATATGATATATTCACTTGATGCCAATTCTTAGTGTTGAAATCCGGATATGTTAGCTGTCTTCTAAGTTCAAAATAATAGGGATAGGATGTTTTCTTGTTAAGATATTTTGTTTTTCCCGCGAAATCAGGAAATCTTGTTTTTGTTCATTTAGAAGATATTTCAGTTATTAGGAGATTTATCTACTCTTTGTTATTATAAATAAGTTGTACACAGACCTTCAAGGTTAAGGGCTGAATAAAACAGTATTCCAAATCAGGGAATTCCTATGATTTTCCTCATATTTCTCTGATTATCCTCATGGTATCAGAGAGGGTTTTCTAAAAGATAAAAAATTATGGGGAAAACTTCAAACACTGGCGATAAAGGGACCAATTCTGCAGAGACCTTTTCCGAGCCTCTCATTGCCATTTCCGGCGTCAATGGAGGAGCAGATAACTCAGTCCTCAACATCACAGGACACAAACTTAATGGGAGAAATTACCTGCAGTGGTCACAGTAAGTTATGATGTACATCTCAAGAAGAGGGAAGGATGACTACCTCACCGGAGAAAAGGAGATGCCACAGAAGGAAGACCCGAAGTTTAAAGTCTGGAGGTCAGAAAATAATATGGGTATGGCTTGGTTAATCAACTCTATGGAAAATGAGATTGTTCAAACATTTCTATTTTATGGGACTGCAAAAGAAATATGGGAAGCTGCCAAACAAACATACTTGGACAGTGAAAATATAGCAGAGTTATTTGAATTACAAAATACCTTGAGAGACTTGCGACAAGGAGACATGGTGGTCACACAATATTTCAACACATTGACAAGATATTGGCAGCAGCTTGATGCTTTCAAAGAGCTGCAATGGAGTTGTCCCGAAGATAGTACCCGATATAGGAAAATTGTTGATAGAGAGAATTTTTGCTTTTCTTGCAGGGCTTAGCAAGAACCTGGATGAAGTTCGAGGCAGAATACTTGCAACAAAACCTTTACCACTGATTCGGGAGGCATTCTTAGAAGTTAGACGCGAAGAAAGCAGGAAGAAGGTTATGATGAAAGAAACCAGCACACCTGCAGTCATGGAAGGATCTGCCTTAGTCAGCCGTGGACAGAGTCAGTCAGGCCATCAAAATTTCGAAACCAGAGGAAAAAGGAGCAAACCCTGGTGTGATCATTGTCACAAGCCAGGTCATACAAGGGATACCTGCTGGAAAATTCATGGGAGACCTGCCAATATCAAGACAAATGGTGCTCGTGATCAGTCAACCAAATCAGACAAGGAAGGAAGGAGTTTTGTGGCAGCAGGAGAAGAACCATCAACGGAGGCTCTATTAAGCAAAGAGCAAATAAATTTACTGCAAAAGATGTTCAGTCAGATCTCCACAAGTCAGTCCATAATAGGAACAGGGGCAGTAGCACAAAAAGGTAAATTCTCAAGTGCTTTGAGTGTGAAAACCGAGAGATTGAAGCCTTGGATTGTGGATTCTGGGGCTTCAGACCACATGACAGGTGATAGGTCTTTATTCAAAACTTTTAGCTCTTGTTCTAAGGGCTTTAAGGTTCGGATTGCTGTTGGTTCAGTTTCAACAGTTGCTGGTAAAGGATCTATTGAAATTTCAAAAAATCTGACACTTAATGCAGTCCTATTTGTCCCGAATTTGTCCTATAACCTGCTCTCTTATTAGTAAGCTCACTAAGGATAAGAATTGTATTACTAAATTCTCTCCTACATGCTGTGAATTTCAGGATTCGGATTCGGAGAGGATGATTGGCAATGCTAGGTAGTTTGAGGGTCTCTACTTTCTTGAAGCTAATGTCTGCAACAAAAACGAAGCGCTAAATGCAAGTTGTGAATTCTTTCCTGCCCTAGTTTCATATTCAGATAGGAACTTTGTTATTAATAAAATTATGTTATGGCACTATAGATTAGGACGTCTAAATTTCCAATATTAGAAACATTTGTTTCCTTCTTTGTTTAGAAATATTAATGTGAATGATCTTTATTGTGAAGTGTGTCAATTTTCCAAACATTGTCGAAACTCATAT